>JAIUJO010000027.1:1872500-2060000 GCA_023846275.1 Vanilla planifolia | reverse complement strand
TACATTCCTAAGAAAGAGAAAATTGGGAACTCTAGCATACCTTTTTGTTGCAATCTTGTTGTATAATTATTCTATATGTAGTGTTATTGCAATGCCGCTATGGTTGGCCATGATTTTCAATGCACTACTTGGTTACCATTATAGTGAGGAAGGTCATATGTTGTTTTTTGTTTGACAAAGAGGGTACAACTGCTATGTTGTGTTATTGTTTTATTAATATTCAATTTTAGGAACTTAATTTAAGAATGCTTTCTTTATCCAAATTGTGTAATTAATTTCATGAATTGTCATTGTGCTACTTGCTACTATGGTGTTGTTTTGATTCTAAAATGTATATTTTCCACAGATAGAGTGTGAATCAAAGAAAATTTTTATGCCTGATTGCAATGTTATTTTTTTAATAAATTATGACCTTATTTTGTACTGTGGAATATATGGAGGATTAAAGTAGCTAAATCATGTGGCTACTTACCGCATTTGGTAAGGAAGAATAGGGGCTTCATAGTTGAACTTTTGGAAGCTTTTCTAGAGACCTTTAATTGGCTTTAGTTGGACCATCTTTTTGGTTAAAAAGGTAATTAGTTCCTTCAACCTTTGACCAACTGATCTGGGGCATTGTAGTGTTATGAAAGAATTGGGTCAAGCTTGAGATTGTCAATCACTCTTTACTAGTAGTTACTATCCAAGTGACATCTAGTGATAATGATGTTTAGCAATATTATGTTGTGTACAATTCTAAAGACCATATAAACCATTAGCCAGCTTGTGACCAAATTGGTGATACAACTATGTTTGGTGTGTTATTACTTGTTGTAGGGGAATTAAATACGTTACTTGCATATAAAGAGAAAAAAAATATGAAAACTATTGAGTCATAGCTGAGCTCAGTAATAATTCTCTAATTTTATCCATGATTTGGATCTAACACACTTAGGTTTTATTTGAAATTAGTTCAATTGATGTAATAATAAAGAGGTGAATTCTTATATCTATGAAATATTGGAGAGGGATTTTGTGAATTGTTAACTATATGCAAGCATTCCCAAGCATCACTATTATGCACCTTCCTTTCTTCTACTTGGTCCACTACTCAACACTCATGCAATTTACACAATTATAATTGGGAAAATTGAAAGAACCTAATTTGAAAACTTCTGGTTATCTTTTCTACAATCAATTAAAGTATTGAATGTAGCTTGGAAAAAGACTATTAAAGGAAACACAATGGAAAGTTTGTCTACAAAATTTAATATTGCCCTGTGAGTATTAAAAAAGGGAGTGCAACAAAACTTCATGACATCCTTAAAAGCCCCTTTAGTAGGAATTAAAAATCCAGGGTCTTCAAGTTAACGAATTTATGAGTGGTTTAACTTCCACGGAACATGATCTTTTGGCACTACTTACTCTATCCTTTTATGCTATCTTGGTTTTAAAAGAACCATGGTGGTCAAAGCCTATTGAGCTTAACTAGACTACCCTTGGGGTCTGGGACATGTGTTTCTTTTGGATGGTGAGTACCTGTACTTCTAGGACAAACTATATCCTCCAACTTAAAAATAGTTTTAGGGAACTGATGTCCTCCCCCATTGAGATTAAAGACATTCACATGTATTTTTGCAAGCAGTGATGTAGCTATGTGTAGTATTGGTCTCCACTACCCTTTAGCCTTTGAGAATTATCAATAGTGTTCAAGAGACTGCACTTTTAGCTCCAAAAATCACGATGAGATCAAATATATTGTATTGTCCATGAAAAGAAATAAATTCCTTGGTATGAACAACACTTGAACTGAGTTAGTTCTATTCAAGTTCAAGCAAGTGCACTTTGTTATATTAGTGTAACAATTCTTTAAAGATATCTTTTTGTCAATGTGATGGAAAGAGAAACTATTATGCTCATCCTCAAAGTTTAAGAAGCATCTAAACCCATGCAATTAATGCTGATTAGCCTCTATAATATTATTTACATAGTATTGCCAAACATTTTGGTAGATAAACTAGACGTGGTGCTTCCTGAGATCATGGCTAGGTAGCAAGTTACTTTTAGACTAGGCTGTGTTATATCTGATAATATTTTTTTGACATAAAAATGCCTACTCATTTGTACTTATGATATTTCAAAGAAGGATTGATGGTGCTAAAATTAGATATAGACAATTCTTATGACTAGGTAAGCTACAAATTTGTGATGGATATACTTAAGCATTTGTGATTCCTTACTCTTTGGTGTGAATGAATTGAGGCCTATATCACAACCCTAAAATTAAGGATTTCTTCTCTCACCATATCACTTTATTATTGTGTTTGACCATCTCATATTTCTGATGTAATAGTAGCTTGATCATGTTACCATAATTAAGTTAAAGGTTGGCCTTTCTTACACTACGATTAATTACCTCATATATGTTGATGGTGTTATAAGTTATGCACTAATAACTTATACTATAGTGAAACAAGACGGTGTCAGAAGGTAATTGCATTAAAACTAATATGGGTGAAGCCTCTTAATAAAAATGTCAAGGCATACAAATTATAGTAACAAATTTTTAGAAAAAAGGCTTAGATATTATTATTAATCATGTTAAAAAATGCATCAAGTTGGATGATCAAGTTACATTCAATTGTGGGTTATATTGTCAAGTTTAACAAAATGTTATTTGCGATTTCCACATATAATCTAGCTCATACATTAATTCTGAGCCACAAAATTTTTTTGTTGGACAAATTATTGTGTCATTACACATGGAGTATGTCAAATGATAGTAGCATAATACATTATGATTCCTAGAAAATGGTAACTCTATCAAAGTACTATGGGGCCTCAAAGTTCACAACTTGATAACCTAGCAGTCAATGTTGACTACAAAACACCATAGGCATGTTATTGCTTATGAAGACTGTTTAGTAGATTGTTGTAGTTAATTCCTTTTCCTTTTTGTTGGATAATTTGCTTGGTATCCTTCCTATTGCTACTCGGCCAACCTATCTTAATATGGAAGTGGATAATCCAAAATTTATTGTGAAGTTGGTTAAGGAGCATGGGGTGTAGGATCACTAAATTTAGTAGTTATTTGTGCTTGATTTGATATTTTTGATTTTGCATCCTATTCGCGGCTACCTTCATACAAGAGGGATTGAAGCATCTAAACTTTGTTCTTGGGGTTATACTACCAATGAAGATGTGCAAAATTTTTTCTAGGCATGCCATAACACAAAAAAACTCTTTTCTAATAGTTTTGTAAATGATTTCTTCATAGTTAGTAGGAATAACTACAGGGTCACCACTTTCATTTTTTTAACTCCTTAATTTGATTTGTATGAATCTATGGGTGGCTACTATTTTGTAAGCAACCAAGTGTGCTACTTTATGTTTGTTCATCCTTTGGCATAATGGGAATTTGTAAGTACTTATAAAAAAGCTATTCAATTTATATACACTTCAAAGTAACATTCACATTGTGGCTACTACTTCCTACAACGCTCCAATCAGGTGTAGTTGGAACTATGGTGGCCTTGATGGGCTATTTGTTTGCTCTTATTGGGCACCTCTTCTAAGGAATGGATTAACTTCAACAATGACACAATTGTTCATGATGTCGTGAATGTTGAAGTTGGTATTGTTGCATAGGATGACTTGGGTAGATCTAGTACTATTGTTGAACAAACTTTGATTTCATGTTCAGCTTTTACAATGGAGGTTATTACTATATTTGAAGTAATGGGACTTCTAAAAATACCACTTTCTAATGTTGAGGTAGTAACAATTGAATCATATTCAACTACACTCATTACTATAGTTAACTAATTACTTCTGTCAAGTAAAACATAGTTCTTACCACAGTGTCATTGCATATGTTTGAGGAATGAAGTCCTCTAAACTATCACATATAAAACACCAAGGCAACAGTGTCGCAGACTAATTTCATCATAACAGTCCTTTGTATTATTTCCTTGGGGACTAAGGCATGCCTTTTTGTAAACCGCTTCAACTTTGCCTTTTTAATGCTTTTATTTATGAACCTCCATCAACAGAGTATAATGTTGTCTTCGATCATTACTTTTTCACGGAACTCAAACATTATGGTTTCTTATAAAGTATTGATAGAGTCCAAAAAGAAGCATCCACTAATCTCTTATCAACATCATTTTTTGTTGAGACTAGGATAGTATGTGATCATCTTCGAGCCCCAAAACTCCATGCTTGATTAGTGATAGCATCCTTGGAAAATGCTTTCATAATAGTTCATCTTTCAAAAATCTAAGAATTTCATCTCTAACTATTAAATGCAAATGCCCATGCCTATGCCTCCTAATTATTACTCTGATCCTGAAGCCAACTTAAAGGATCAAAATCTTACGATGTTATTCAATGTCATAAGATGTAATACCACAAAAACAAACCCTTATGCAAAAGCGATCTTAAGCAAATCAAACTTGAGTGATCCAAAGATTTCAAAAAATATATAAAAAAATGCATGATGAAGACCTTTGTTAGCACCTAAATTGTACAACAATTAGAAAGCCCTAAAAAAGGGCAAAGCTATACAAATGATCCATAAACGCTTGCATTGATTAAATAGTAAATAAAATAGTCTAAAATTATTGCACCTTCAAAATCAAAGATGTTGAGCACAACTTATGTACTTAAAAATGCTTTGTCCAAGATTCACAACAAGACAAAAAGCAAACTATGTGCTCAAAACATGGCCAACCACCAGAAAATGCCACGTTTATCACGTATAGAAGATACAATACAATAATTAATATGTAACATTGGAAGACACATCACAAGTGTGAGACTTGACACCATGCACTGCACTCTACAGAGGCAACAAAATGCAAAACCAACAAATGGCCAAGTGTAATTTGTTCCACTAAAGTTTCATTATGATATAGGAAAACACTGCACCAAACAAAGCCCAAAATTACAAGCAAGGTGCAACAATTCCATAATGCACTAATTCAAGTGCCCGTTAGAGTGGCACCTTATTCCTATAGTTGTAGTCTTGAGAGATGGAATTGGTTGAAAAGAGTGACACTTTTTTGGAACAAATTGTTGTGCATGATGAAAGCCACCACATAGGCAATGGGGATGCCACCATGTGTCACACCATGAAGAGCAATAGCACAGATGATAAGGACATTATTAAGCTCACTTAATATCGCCAAACTTCCAAACTTCCACCATAACATGAGCAAAATTATTACGTATTGGGCAATGTGTGGCATTTCAAACTTACGTAATGAAAAGTCTGCCAATAAGATAACAACTTATCCAAGATCCAACAACTCAATATTCTAAAAATACCAAAACGTTTCACTGTGTTTGCCTCATTCATTGTGTGTATAGAATGACATTACACATGAGCAAACTACCTTTCACATGTGGCACAATGCACTACCATGTGCATAACTATAGCAACATGCAACTAGGGTCATAGCCCAGTATGTTCAAACCCTAGTGTATATTCCAACATCCAACTCCCACTTAACTATGGGGTGCACCACACAATACATTGCACCCTTACAGATTGCATATTATGGTAATTCTAATAGGAAGAAGGCAAGTCTCTCATTGGTGCTTTACCCTATCCTTGTCTTAGTAGCCCATAGTGCTAAAAATCTCAAAAAACATTACACTTCATAGGCCTAAACAAGCCATGCGCAAGGCACAAGTGGAGAGCCTATCACATGCTATCATAGTGCTACAACATGAATAATTTTTTTTAGCCCATAGCTGCTATAGTGCATTGTTTGGGTTGCAAGCAAGCATGCACAAACCCTACTACTTATTATTCCATCCATCTTCTACTTTATCATGAAGCACACCATTTCACACACTTCCCATTATGGATTTCACAATTCAATCAAAGAACAAGGCAAGTCTCCTAATAAGGCAACACCTTATCCAAGCATTACCAACTACTATTTTAAAACATTATAATATGTTACGCTTTGTGGGGCCCACAAGCTACACATAAGATGCCATAAGGCATTTGCAGACTACCTTATATTACATTGCTTACATTTATCATATTTTAATTTCAATCTATATTTACAAAATATTGACATAATAATTCTTTACTATTTATGTTTTGTTACTTTATTAATTTGTAGTAACTACAAATGTGGTTTGATAATAACTCAAACATTTTAATGAAGTCATGTCAATGAACTCTATCAAATTAAATATTCATTTCTAATTTTTCTAATATTTTTTCCTTTTTCTAGCACACATTTTGAGAAATTTCTATTCATATCTTATTTCAAGATCAATGACGTTACACTCAAACTCCTAAGTATCTTGGAGGACAAATGATCAATTTATCTCATTTGCAAAAATGTTTCACTTTGATTAGGTTATTTTGTTATGTAACTCTAGTTCTTCTTTTGATAGTATTTAAATCAATCTCCTAAGTATCGTGGAGAGCAATTTTACCATACAATTTATCTCATTTTTTAAAACTTTAATTCATACCTAGTTTAATGTTTGAGTTGTTACACTTGACATCTTTAGTATCTTGAAATGTAGCTTTAATAATCAATTTATTTCATTTCTTAAAATTTTTTGATTTAATTATGTTAAATTATAAAGAAACTCCATTACTCCTCTTATTTAAAATTTTAAAAGCTTTTATTTTGATTGCATTACTTCAATTTTTATTATTTTAACTTTATTAAGTATCTTATTATTATTATTATTATTATTTTTATTATTGTTATTATTTTGGTAATTTAAAGTATTTCAAAATGATGTCAGACTATGTAAAAGCAAATGTAGTTGGATTGACCTTAATGAGCTCTATTGAATAAAACCTTTACTTTTATAATTTTGATTATTTTTTTGGGATTTTTGCATAATCAACGAGACATTTTTTATTTTTATTGAATTTCATTATTTAGAATGTAGCACATGATCTTTGTAATATCGCACATGATTTGATGCTTGAAGATGTTACATTTTGCATCATTGACATCTTGGAATACAACTTTCTGATTGAACTTATTTTGTTTGTTCAAAATTTTTGCAATAATTTACTTGTATTACTGCGAAATTTTAATTCTAGTTCACCGTAGGAGATATTTCAATTTGTACCACATTTGATGATAAAGGACGCAACATTCAATCTCCAAATTATATTGGAATTCAACTTCCCACAAAAATTGATCCCATCTCTTAAATTATTTTCTTTGATTTGCTTGTATTACTATGTAACTCTAAATATCTTATTGTGTGATCTTTTTAACTCTTTGATTTAATTATAATATATTGTTTTAGTTTATCTCAAAATATGTTATAGTATTTTTTTACTTAATATTAAAATATTTTTTTTATTTTTGTTTAGACTTAGTTACTTTCTTAATTCATAATATTTCCAAACGAGGTTTGATAGTGATGAAACAAATATTGTTTGATTGTTATTGACGAGCTCCTTTAAATTAAGTTTATATTATTATATTTTCAAGTATTTTATTTCTAAGGTTTTAACATATTTTTTAGTCATCCTTTTGTTCATAATTTGATAATTAAGGATCTTACACTTGATCTCAAAAGTACATTGGAGTGCAAGTTTTATGTATGATGTATCTCACCTTTTTAAATATTTTCCTTTGAATTGGATTTATTATTATATCCATAGTTCTCCTCTCATGTGACCCTTGCATCATCTAGGTTTTGTTGCATTACATTATTTTCATTTATATAATTTCAACTCTAATATATTTTTACTTAATATGAAAAAATTATTATTATTTATATTTATTTATGTTAGTAATTTTTAGTAATTCCTAAGGAGGTTTGATCAAGAAAAAATATAGTTGGATGCATATCATTGAGCTTTATAAAGAAAAATATTCATTTTCTATATTTCTAATTTTTTATTCTTCACGGTTTTAGCACATTTTATGAAATATTTCAATTCATTAATTTGATGATTGAGAATTTTACTTTCCATTTTCTTAATATTGTAGAATGTACTTTTAATGTACAATTTATCTAATTACCTCAAATTATTTCACTTTGATTTTGTTGTCAATATGAAACTCAAATTCTCCACCTGTGTGACCTTTATAAAGATTTATTTTTATTGTTTTATATAAATTTAATTTATCTCATTTTAGTCTTAACATATATTAACTTAAAATAAAAATAATTATTTCTTATTATTTATGTTATTTACTTTCATAATTCGTTTGTAATTTTGAATAACATTTAGTTAAGTTGACATAAATGTCATCGGATTTGTCTCAAAGAGTTCCGTCAATATTAATTTTTCAATAAATTTAATTTTTTTAATTTTTTGCAACTTTAGCATGCATTATGAGATATTTTAATTCTTACCTGATTTGGTAATTGATGATACTACACTGTATCCTTTTGGTGTCTTTGAATGTAGCTTTCTTGTATAAGCTTTCTCATTTTCATCAAGTTTTTCATCTTGATTTGGTCATATTACTATGCAAGTCTATTTATCAACTGGTGTGACCTTTACAAAGCTTTGATTTTGTAATGTTACATTTCTTCAATTTAACTCATTTTATCTTCATCGTATACTTAATAAATATTAAAATAATAATTTATAATTACTTTTTTTGATATTTTGTAGTAATTCTGAATGAAGCAATATCAAGATGAAACAAACATTAATAAATACTTCTTCACAAGTTAAATCTAATTAAATATATATTTTTTAAATATATTATAGCATTATATTTTTTTATGTTATATGAGACATTTTTTGTTCACTCCTGACATGGTGATATAGAATTTTGCACATAATCATGTGAGTTTCTTCGAATTTAACTGTCATAAATGTTTTTGCATTTTTTATGCATTTTGCTTTGATTTTGTTATATTATATTGTATAAAAGAACAACTAATAGAGACACAAGAAACATCATTATATTTGTCTCGATGACCTCTATCAGATTAAGCAGACATTTTTATGTTTTTAAAAAATTTATTTTCTAGGGTTCTCACTTGCTTTATGATCAATTTCAATTTTTTCCTAATTTGATGGATATGAATATTATACTCAATCTCTTTAATATCTTGGAATGCAACATTCTCGAACAATTTATATCATTCAATGAAGTTCTTTTTTTATTCGGTTATAGTACTATGTAACTCTAAACCTCCTCACATATGACTATTACATTAGATTGATTTGGTTGTATTACTTTGGTTCAATTTGTATCATTTTTATAATAATTGATGTTTACTTATTTAAAAAATAATTTATCATTATTTATACTTCTTGTTTTGGTATTCCAATAAACTCCAAATTAGGTCTGATTGACAAAAAGGAAATGTCATTGGACTTATCTTGATTAGCACTATTTAATTAAATATTCTATTTATTTTTTTAAAACATTTTATTTTTAAGGGGTCTTATAGATTTTATAGAACATTTTTGATTCTTACTTAATTTGATGATTGAAGATGTTACACTTGATATTATTAGTATCTTAGAATATAGCTTTTTCTAATAATTTATATTATTTTTTTAATGTTTTTCTTTGATTTAGTTATATAATAATGAAATTTTAAATCTCTTTTATATTAGTTTGATTTAGTTATATTACATTACTTGAATTTATATTATTTCAACTTTAATTATGTTATACATAATATTAAAATAATAACTTATTAATGTTTATTTTAAAATTTTTTATTCATACTTATTAAACAATGATTGAGATTAAACAAATATTATTAGACTCATCTAAGTGAGTTTTATCAAATTAATTATACATTTAACATTTCAAGATTTTTTACTTTTTATTATTTTTGAATGTTTATGAGCTATTTCATTTTGCTTCCTATTTTGATGATCAATAATATTTTACTCAATCTCTTTAATATTTGGGAATACAATTTTCATAAATAATTTTTCTTATTTCATCAAATCATTTGCTTTTATTTTGCTATGCTACAATGTTGCTCTAAATCTCACATTGTGTGACTATAACATGATATTAATTTCGTTAATTATGTTATTTTAAATTATACCATTTTGACATAAAAATATTTTTTAATATTAAAATAATAATTTATTTATTTATTTTTTATTTACTTCGATATCTCCATCATTCAAAATGAGATTCAACTAAGATTAAAAATGTCATTGGATTTATCTCGATGATATATATATGTGTATAATTAAAGATTTTTTATATTTTTAAATATTTAATATTTTAGGATTTTTAAAATAAAAGCTTATAATGGTCACATAAGCAAAAAATTAAAATTTCTAAGTAACATTATCAAAACAAAGCAAGAAAATTGACAAGATGCAATAAATGGTAAATCAAATTATATTCTAAGATATTTTTTGAGATTTAGTGTAACATCCATGAATGTTAGACCATGTACGAATCAAAATATCTCTCAAAGAGTCTTGTCATCATTCTCAATTCTATTGTTTATTAAAATTTGTCACACTACATATTTATTTTTCAAAATCACAAGGGCAACAAACTTAAATTCATAATGGAAATTGGTTACATTATATTTATTGCAATTATCACATTTTAATTTGAATTGATATTTACTTAATATAAAAAAAAATTTATTATTATTTATTTTATTTTCTTTGTTAATTCACAGTAATTCCAGACAAGGTATGATAAAGACTAAGTGAACGTCAATGGACTCATCTTGATAAACTCTACCTAATTAAATATTTTTTTTTATACTTTAAAATATTTTTTCTATTATTTTTATAAGTTTTATATGATATTTTTATCGTTACCAAATTTGATGATTGAGAATTTTACAAACATGCTCCAAGTATTTTTGAATGAATTTTTTTTGTATAATTTTTGACATTTTGAAAATTTTATATTTTTATTTTTTCCTTACTATGAAAATCTATGTCCTCACACAAGTGTGCTTCACATCACTTTGATTTGGTAATATTATATTAATTGAATTTATTTTATTTGATATATATATATGTGTGTGTGTATAGTAAATATTATAATAATAAATTATTACTAATTATACCAATTTGATTTGGTATGTCAGAGTACTTCCAAATGAGATCGATTCAAGGTGAAATAAAGATTATTCTACTAAATGTGTGAGCTATATCCAACCTAATATTCATTTCTCTATTTTAATCGTTTTTTAATTTTTATTATTTTTTCTTGTTTCATTAGATATTTTACTCATACCATATTTGACAATTGAGGATATTATAGTTAATCAGTATTATATCTTGGAATGCAATTTCCCATGTAATTTATCTTACTTTTCAAAGTTTTTATTTTGAATTGGTCATAATAGCTTGTAATCTTAAATCTCCTCTCATTTGACCATTATATTTCTTAGATTTAGTTATAATACATTGCTTTAATTTATGTTCTTTTAGCTTTAATATATATAATTTTATATTAAAATAATAATTTTTTATTATTTAAGATTATTTATTTTTGTAAATTGCAATAATTCCAAAAAAAGGATTGATCAAGGTAAAAAAGGCATCATTGGACTCATCTTAACTATTTCTTTCAAAAAAATATTTATTTTAAATATTTTTAGATATTTTATTTTGAAAGATTTTATCATGCTTCATGAGATATTTTGATTCATACTTAATTTGATGATCTAGTATACTACACTTAATCTCTTCAATATCTTATAATGTATCTTTCCCATGTAATTAATCTACTTTATTCAAATATTTCCAAATGCAATTTCATCAAGATGAAAAAACATCATTAGAAAGGTTTTGATGAACTCTATCAAAGTAAATAATCTTGTTTTATTTATTAATACATTATTTTCTAAAGTTTTTTCATTGCTTTTGAGACCTTTTTATTCATAGCTTATTTTATTATTGACGTTGTTACACTTCATTTTCGCAGTGTCTCCTTTTCAACATTCACAAGCAAGTTCTCTTTTTTCTTAATGCTTCGACTTGATTTTTGTTATATAACTTATTTGCTATAATTCTTCTTTCATATAAGTTTTATATCATTTTCATTTTATTATAGTACATTTCTTCAATTTATATCCTTTTAGATTTATTATATATTTATTAAATATTTAAGTATTAATTTGTTGTATTTATGCATTTTCAATTGGGTAACTCATAGTAATTCAAACTAAGGTCAAATAGAGATGAAAAAAATATCATTGTACTCATCTCAATGAACTATATCAAATTAAATATTAAATTTTATATTTCTAAATATTTTACTTTATTGTGTTTTGACATGATTTAGTAGACTTTTTGATTTGTGCATAATATGATGATCGAGTACATTACAATTGTCCACTTCATTATTTTGTAATACCACATTTTCTTATAATTTATCTAATTTATGTAAGTATTTTTTCTTTAATTTAACTATATGAAGCTCTAAGTCTCCTCTACTATGAATATTACATCACTTTGATTTAGTTATGTTAAATTTCTTAAATTAATCTCATTCCAACTTTACTATATATATTTATGAAATAATAAAATAATATGTTTTATTATTTATCTATACTTATTATTATAATTCATAGAAATTAGAAAATAAGTCATAGCAAAACAAAATAAAAATTTTTGGATTCGTTTCGACAAATTCTATCAATTATATATTCATTTTATATTTTTAAATATTTTATTTTTTATAAGTTTATTGTTGTTTTATAGATATTTTGGTTCATACCTTATTTGATTATTTTTTGTGTTATACTCCATTAATTTAGTTTCTTCGAATGCAACTTTCTCAAAAACTTTACCTCAATTCTTCACATTTTTTGTTTGATTTGGCTATATTGCTATTAAACTCTAAATAAATTTTAGTGTGATCTTTAAATTGCCTCAATTCGACAATATTATATTTCTCTAGTTTATCTCTTTTGAGATTTAAGATTTATTCACTTAATTTTAAATTAATAATTTACTGTTATTTCTTCTTTTTATTTTTGTATTCATAGAAATTCTAAGCGAGCTGTGATCAAGACCAAAGAAATGTCACTTCACATTTTCCAATGTTTTTACAAGTTTTACATGGAAATTTTATTCATACCTAATGTGATGTTTGAGAATGTTATACTTAGTCTTGTTATTATATTTGAATGCAATTTTCTAATATAGTTTATCTTACTTTTTCAAATTTTTATTTTGTTGTAATATTATGTTACTCTAAACTTATTATCTTTTGATCTTTATATCACATTGACTAACTTATAATATATTGGTTAGATTTATTTCATTTTACCAATTATATATATATATATATATATATATATATATATATATATATATATATATTTAATATTGAACTAATAGTTTTTGGTTATTCATCATTATTTACATCAATAATTCCTAGTTACTGTAAACAATGTTTGATTGAAACAAAATAATGTTAGAGTTACTTTGATGTGCTCTATCAGTTTAAATATGGCTTTATTTATTTAAATATTTTAATTTTATGATTTTCCATGATTTATGAGTCATTTTTATTTGTACATGATATGATGATAAATATTGTTAAACTAAATCTCTTTAGTAACTTAGAATTTAACTTTCCTATATAATTTAACTTATTTCTTTAAAGTTTTTGTTTTGATTTAGTTATATTTTTATGAAACTCTTATTTTTCTATAATGTGACCTTCAAATAAATTTCATTTATTATAACACATTCATTAAATTGATCTTATTTCTTTTATAATATATCTTTACCTAAAATAATAATTTTTTTATTTATTTTTAGTTAATTATATAATTAGAAAAAAATTAAAAATAAAGTTTGATGAAGATGAAACAAATGCCATTAGACTAAACAAGAAAAAATCTATCCAATCAAATATTCATTTTCATATTTTTAAAAAGTTTACTTTCTAAGATATCCTCTTACTTCATGAGACATTTTTATTTGTACTTTATTTGATAATCGAGGATGTTACGTTTTATTTACAACATTCCAATACAATTTGTCTAATTTCTTTGATTTTTTGCTTCTATTAGTATTAAACTTTAATTCTCCTCTCATGTGATCTTTATATTGCTATTTTTTTGTTATATTAAATTATGTCAATTTATCTCATTTTGACTTTAAGTTTATTTAAGTTGTCAATTAAAAAGAAATTCTAAGCAAGGTCTCGTCAAGAAGAAACAAAGTTTTTTTTTACTAGTCTTGAGAACCTTTATCTAAAAAAATTTTCAGTTATTTATATTTTTGATTATTTTTTTTCTTTTTGTTTGAATCATTTCAAACGAAATATTGATTTGTATATAATTTGATAAACAAGTATGATAGACTGGATCTCCATAATATCTTTCAATGCAACTTTCCTTTATATTGCTTTTTTGTTATATTAAATTATATCAATTTAACTCATTTCAACTTTAAGTTTAGTTAAGTTGTTTCTTACAAAATATTCTAAGCAAGGTCTCATCAAGATGAAACTAAGTTTTTAAGTCTTGAGAAGCTTTATCTAAATAATTTTCATTTATTTATATTTATGATTATTTTTTTCCTTTTATTTGAATCATTTCAAACAAAATATTGATTTGCATGTAATTTGATAAACGAGTATGATAGATTGGATCTCCATAATATTTTAAATGCAACTTTCCTGAATAATTAATCTAATTTATCTAAATGCTTCTCCTTGATTTGTTTATAGTAATGTGAAATAAAAATTCTCCTATCGTGTGACATTTACATCATTTTGATTGGGCTATAACAAATTAGTTAAATTTATCTAAATTCAAGATTATTTTATATTTATTTAATATTAAAAAATTATTTATTAATTTTTATAGTTATTGGAGTTGATTATTTGTAGTAATTGTAAATGAAGTTAGATTGAGACAAACAAATATCATTAGACTCATATCGATAAGCTATATCCAATATAAATTATTTTTTTATATTTTTTAAAATATTTTAATGTCTAAGATTTTTGTATGCTTTAGAAGATATTTTTGAATCCAACATCATTTGTTGATAGATAATATAACACTTAATCAACTTAGCATCTTATAATGTGACTTTTACAAATAATGTGTCTTACATTTTCGATCTTTTCTCTTTGATTTGATTATGTTACTATGTAACTCTAACACTCCCTTATTGTGACCTTAGTAATACTTTAATTTGGATATATTACTTTCCTTAAATTTATGTCATTTTAACTTTAATAAATATTTTGCATATAACAAATCAATAATTAATTTTTTATTTATTCTTATTTACTTTATTAATTTGTAGTTATTTAAAATAAGGTCTCATTTGTATCAAACAAATATCGTTGACTCATTTCAATAATCTCTATGAAATTAAATATCTATTTTTCCTTTCAAAAGGTATTCTTTTTCATGTTTATAGCATGCTTTGTAAGAAGATTTTATTTGTACTTAATTTCATAATCAAAGATTTCACACTCAACCTTAAAATATTAGAATGCCACTTTCTAGAGCATTTATCATATTTTTTCAACTTTTTTTATGCTCATTCTGCATGCCTAATGAAACCTTTTGATTTGTACATTATTTGATCATCAATAGTGTTATACTCGGATCTCCTTTATATGATAGAATACAACATTTTCCTCTACAATTTGTCTATTTTTCAAATGTTTTAGTTTTTAATTTTGTTATATTACTATAAAACCCTGATTCTCTTCTTGTGAGACCTATATATCATTTTGATTTTATTATATTATATTGCTTAAATTATCTCATTTTTGTTTTATTATATATCTAGATAATATTTAAAAAATAATTTATTACTTTTTCATTATTTATGTTCATAATTGCTAGCAATTATAACACGGTCCTATTACAAAGAAGCAAATGTCCTTGTATATTCTTGAATATTTCATTTTCAAATGTTTATGTATGCTTTATGATATGTTTGAGTTTGCACCTAATTTAATATTTTAAGATGTTACATAACGTTTTCTTTCTATCTTGGAATGCAAGTTATCTATTTAATTTATCTTATTTCTTCAATATTTTTTTAATGATTTTCTTATAGTTATAGAAATCTATGAGTCTCCTCTTATGCTACCTTTACATGGTTTTTATTTGATTGTATTATGTTATTTTTATTTATACAATTTAGGGTTTAATATATTTTTACTTAATATTGAAATAGAAATAAGTTTTTTATGTTTAATTTTGTTAGTCATTCACAGTGATTCCGAATGAGTTCCTAGTAAGACAAAACAAAAACCATTGACTTGTTTGAATGAATTTCAATCAAGTAAATATTAATTTTGTATTTTTTTAATATTTTTTTTCTAGGTTTTGGTGTTATTTATGTGGTTTTTTTTATTCTTTTCTTATTTTTCAATCAAGGATTTTACACTCGATTTCCTTACTATCTTAGAATGTCACCTTCCAATAATATTTATCTTAATTTTTTTAATTAGTTTAGTTTTATTTGGTTATATGGTCAATTATTTAAAACTTTATAGTAATTTTGGAAGTGGTTTGATTGAGCTAAACAAACATCATCAGTCTTGTCTCTACAAGCTCTGTTCAGTTACTATTTATTTTAATATTTCTTAAATATTTATTTTCTAATGGTTTTGTAGGTATTTCTAGACAATTCAATTTGTTTCAATTTGATAATAGTAGATGTTACACGATCTCTTCAAAACCCTAGAACGTAACTTTATTATATAACTTATCTTATTTTTCAAATATTTCATTTTTATTCATTTATATAGCTTTGAAAATCTTATTCTCCGCTAATGTGATACTTAGAATGCTTTGAATTAATTGTAATACTTTGCTTCAATTTTTTTAATTTTAACCTCAATATGTAATTACTTAATATTAAAAAGGCAATTTATTAAATTTTATGTTTAATTGAATTTTTAATATATAAAAATTAGAGTTGGTTCAATTGAGATGAAACAAATGTCATTAGTGTCATCTCCTCTAGCTTTACCCAATTAGCTATTCATTTTTTATTTTTTTAAGTGTTCTTTTTTCTAAGAATTTGGCATGTATTTTGGGATATTTAAATTTATACCTAAATTGATAAGTAAAGTTGTTTCACTTGATCACCTACCTATATTAGAATGTAAGTTTCCCTTACAATTTATCGCATTTCATAAATTATTTTTTTATTTGGTTATATTAATATTTAACACTAAATCTCCTCTCCCGTACATTTACATCAATATAATTTTGTTATATTATTTTACTTCAACAAATCACAATTAAATTTTAAAATGTATTTACTTAATATTAAAAGAATATTTACTATTAATGTTAAATTATATTGGTATTTTACTATAATTCTAAACGAGGATTCATAAAAAAAAATGTTGTTGGGCTTTATTTAGATAACTCAATCTAATTAAATATTTTATTATATTTACAAATATTATAAATTATTGAGTTTTGACATTCTTTATGAGACAATTTTTTTCATTTCTTATTTGTTGATTTAGGATGTTAACCTCCATATCCTTGGTATTTTAGAAAGTAATGTTCGTTTACAACTTATTTCATTTCTTCAAATGTTTTCATATCATGTGACCTTTACATCTCTTTAATTTGGCTATATTAGATTTCGTTACTATATCTCATTTTTGTTTTAATATATATTTACATAATATTAAAAAAATAATTTATTACTATTTAAGCTTATTTACATTAGTAATTTATATAATTCTAAACTATCTCTGATAAAATCAAAACAATGGTTGTTTGACTCATCACATCGATTTGTATGTAATTTATTTTTAATTTCAAATTTTTAAAATTTTTTTTAGGCTTTGGTACACATTATTAGGAGATTTGTACACATATTACTATCGTGGATGTTACAATATATCTCTATAGTATATTTGTGTACAACTATTTTATATAATTTATCTAATATTTTTAAAGTTTTTTGTTTTAATTTTGTTATATTGCAAAAATTTAACATTTATTATATTATCGTGTGACCTTTATTCCTACTTGAATTGGTAACAATATAGGGTTTAAAGTTAACTTGTTTTTTTTTTAACATATGCTTTTTAATATTTAAATAATAATTTATTATTATTTAGGCATAATTACTTTGGTAATTCATAATAATTCTAAACAAGGTCCATTTGCGACGACACAAACTTCATTGGACTCATCTAGATGAGCTTTATCAAATTAAGTATTTATTTTTTAGCCTTTTTTCTAAGATTTTGACATCATTTATAAGATATTTTGATTTGTAATTAATTTTATGATCAAGTTTGTTACACTCGATCTCTTTAAAATGTTGAGATGAAATATTTCATTCAAAATTTGTCTCATTTTTTTCCAATTTGTTTTCTTTTATTTATTTATATTACTATGCAATGTTAATGGTTTTGTTGTCTAACCTTCACTTTACTTTGATTAATGTATATTAAATTACTAAAACTTTATCATTTAAACATTAAGATTTATTTATAGCATATTAAAACAATTATTTATTATTATTTTTTCTTGCTATGATTGTTTATAGAAATACCAAATGACATATCATTGAGATAAAATAAGTATGTATAGCTCATCTCCAAGAGCTCCATCTAATTAAATATTTAATTTTAATTTTTTAAACATTTTATTTTAAGTCAATTGTAATAATTAATGAATCCTTTCACTTCATACATGATGTGATGATTAAGGAAGTTACACTCGATCTTCTTGATATCTTGGGATATAACTTTTGTTTTCAAATAATTTAATTTGTTCAAATATTTCAATTTAATTTAGTTATAGTACTAGTAAACTCTTATTCTCTTGTATCACTTTTATTTCATTAAAATGCGTTAATTTAATTTACATGTTTTTATCTATATTATACATTTAATTAGTATTAAAATAACATGTAATTATTATTTAAGTTTATTAACTTTGGTAATTTATAGTGATACCAAGCGGGGTAAATTGACAAGAAAAAACATTTTAATATTTTTTTTCTTTTTTAATTTTCTAAAGTATTGGAACACTTCACATGTAATTTCAATTCATTCTTGATTTAATGGTTGATGTTGATACATATGATTTCGTTAGCATCTTGCAAATCAATTTTCTCATATAATCTTGCTCATTTCTTCAAATTTTTTAATTTTATTTAGTTATATTATTATTGAACTCTTATTACCCTAACCAGTGGTCTTTGCATCACCTTTATTTGTTATATTACATAGCTCATTTCAAGTCTAACATCTTTGATCATCAAGAAAAGTTAAAATAAAAATACCTTATAAAACATGGAGAATTAAGAAAAAAATATTTTGAAAAAAAAAATTGAACATGTAACTTGATGAATCTCATCAAAATGAGACCAATGCCATTTGCTTTATTTTGTTTAGACTTCATTTTGTTTTTAAAATATAGTTTGATTTTATTATATTACTATGAATTCTATTTCACATATCTTATGTTATTATCTTACTTCAAAATTTGTTATGTTATTTTGCTTTTGTTTAACTTATTTAACCTTTATTATATCTTTTCTCAAAATTAAAATAATAAATTAGTTTTATTTATGATTTTTTATAATGGTAATTGCTAGGATTTCCAATCGAGGTGAGATAACAAAGACACAAACATCTTTGGGCTAGATTTGGATAGTTTTATCAATTTAAATTTAAATTTTATATTTTTAAATATTTTTGATGATGGTCATTTCTTTAAATATGTTTTTTTCTTTTGGTAATATTTCTTTAAAATTCGAATTCTTCTCTTGTGAGCCTTTAACATTGTTTCGATTTGGTTGCTTTACATTTCTTGAAATTATCTTTATTTAACTTTAACACACACACACACACACACACATATATACTTTACCTTAAAATAATAATTTATTATTATATATAATTATTTATTAATGTAATTCATAGTAGCTCAAATTAAGATCTGGTTAAGATAAAACAGAAGTCGTTAGACACGTGTTGAAAACATTTTTAAACTGGTTAAGATAAAACAAAAGTCGTTAGACTCGTGTTGACAACATTTTTAGAAATTTTACTTTTTGGGATATTGTCATTCTTTCCAGGACATTTTAGTTCATACGTTATTTAATGATAGAGGTTATTATGCTGTATCTCTTTAAAAATTTGGAATATGACTTCTTATTACAAATCTCTTATTTCTTCAACAGTTGCACTCAAATATGATTTTATATCATATTAATTTACATATTTATAGTATTAATATTTACTTACTTCATACTAAAATAAAATTAATAATTATTTGTACTTATTTACCTTTATAATTCCCAATAATTGTAAACTAAGTCTGATTGAGATAAAACAAGCAATATTTGACTCATCTTGACAACTTCTAGCCAATTAAATATAATTATTATAACCATACTTATTTTAGTTTTCATTTTTTAAACATGCTTTATGAGAAATTTTATTTGCACCAAATTTTATCTTAGAATATATGTTACACTCAATTTTATTACAACTTAGTAATGTAAATTTCCTATATAAATTATCTCATTTTCTCAAATATTTTGCATTGATTTGGTTTATTAAGTTGTAAATCCAAATCTCCAATCATGTGGCCTTCACAATACTTTTATTGGTTTGTTTTGCAATGCTTCAATATATGTCATTTAGGCATTAATATATATTTACCTCTTATTAAAAAAATATATAACTAGTATTTTTCAATTCAAGTTTTGTAATCCTTCGTGATGCTAAATGCGATCTCATAGAGAAGAAATAAATTTGTCAATTGGTTCGTCATAGTAATGGCTATAGTTGAGTTTGATTTAATCTCCATTATTTAGACATTAAGAAGTAAGCTTTTAAGTAGTTCCATTACTTCTAGAGTAGTAATAATCTTCATGCCTAAAGCTACATCAGAAACCAATTTCTTTCTAGCAATAGTAATAAGTCTACACATGTCATCATAAACAATAATGCAATTTCTAGCAATGGGATCAACCTACAGAACTACACCACAATTGATTTTAACCAAATCCATTGGAGGAGGGGTCCAATAGGTGGTAAAACTAGCTCGTCAAGGCTACAGGTGGTCCTATTGGAAAAAGTTGAAGAGTTGAAACAAGTAGTAGTAGTAATAGCAACTTGAGTATCTTTTGGGGTATAGTTGAAATAAGAATCTTATCCACTTGTTCTTCCATTTTCTTATAAAGCCAAGGGTGAATAATGCCAAAGCAATGAACTTAATTATATGATAAGAAATAATCACCAGCACACTTATAGACATTTAGTTGTGAGGCTTAATTAATGAAGTAACATCCTCGTCATTTACTTTATCGAGTGTGAAACTGTCATTTACGATGTTGTTGGACCGTAATTCATTTGTACTATGGCCCACCACAAGCAATGCTGCAAATCACTATTCACATTCATTGACAAAATCTTTGACATCTCAATCCATTATGAATGAAGTTAGTTGTGAATAAGAAGTAGATTTAACATTAATCTCCATAAGAAGATGCTAACCGAAGGCTATAGATAAACTTTTCAAAGCCACATGACTCCATATTATCAAAATTCTAGCTTGTATGCATGCTGTTGTGAATGGTCTTTGAGTACACTACCTTATCCTTACTTAATTGAAATCACAACACATCTCTTTCATTTGATTTAGCCAAAGGGAAATGCATAATACAAAATATCAAACAAAATGAGAATAAACTCTCTATTTTTTATGATCCCACAAACCAAGCCCCTTAACCAAATCTTTTATAAGAAGATGGTCCACCTCCATGCTAAGATTGGTTGCACATAATGAAATAGGAAGGATGCCAAGCCGATTAGCTAGCAAGAATGAAATTGAATTTAAGAAGGATGCCTAGCCAAATGCCCAAAAAGAATGAAAGTAAATTACAAAAAACAGTCCTACAAATAGTATTTCTTATTATCCATGTGCCTGTAATATTGACTAACTTACACATATGAGTGCATCACATGGAATATAAAAAGTATTGCTAGTCTTGAAGTACTTGGATTTGATGGACTAAATCCCTAAACAATCTTCTCAAGCCAAAACAAGCCCATGTTTTGTAATAAATGCTAACTACCAGGTTAAGAAACTCTAGATTTTGAGTCCTTTATATCACTCTAAATAAATGAGTGAGCTAAATAATTCATAAGAATAGTAGCTAACACCATGTTTATCATGAAAATGCAACCTGTCATCCATAGTGACCTGATAATCCATCTTGGCACACAATGTTAACATAATTAACAATGAAATTGAATTTTTTTTTATAGTTTAGTTGCTATAATTAGTATGCCAAGATATTTTAATTACGTAGCTTAACATGTAAGTAATTTTTTTTTTATCATCTTCTTCCCTTACAATCTATTCCCATGTTAAAAAATACTCTATATTTGTTAAGATTGGCCAACTAGCTGGAGTGATGCCAATACTGCTCTATAATATATCAAATAGTCCTCACTGTAACGTAAGTGGTAGGTGTAAAATCATGATATCATTACCATATAGGAGGTTTGTTATCATAAGTGACGATATTCCAATCCTGACTCAATCAAAGCAATGTCCTCATGCTTGTATTGAGTAAGTCATAAGAAGTACTTAGAGATAATAATAAAAAGGTATGAAAGGAGAAGACATCCTTACCTCAGACCTTTTGTTGCTTCAATCCATTATAGATTGTTACCATTAAACATAATTCCAAATCTCAATATAGTGATACAATCCTTAATCCAATCACACCAAAGAGTTGGGTACTATAAATTCTTTAGCATATCCAATGCAAATTTCAAGTTATTCTTATTATAAGACTAGTCATATTTAACTTTAGTACCATCAAACCTTCTTTAGAAATCCAAAGTGTATCCATGTAGTCATTTCTTGTGTCAAGAATATATTATCTAATACAAAACAGCCTAACACCAAACCTTGTTGTTCACAGACAGTAATATTAAGAAGCACCATCTATAGTCTTGCAACCAAAAGTTTGGTTACAATTTTGTGAATCACACTATAGAGGCTAATGGGATTGAAATGGTTGGGTTTAGATGCATCGCAAACTTTATGAATAAGAATGACTAGAATGGCTTTGAAATGTTTGGGCATAAAGCTTTCTTTAACAAACTATTTCATCCACACTAGAGGATTTATTTCATTTGATTGATAATATTGTACTTCTAATCTAATCATCACCTTTTGAATTCATAGGTGTGGCCATGTATTCATTACTTATAGTTCTCAATGTCCAAAAGGCTAAGGGAGGCAGATATTGTCAATTGTTACACCACTTCTTGCAAAATAACTAAATACGAAAGTCTTTGATCTCAATTGGCGGTGTCACTAATTCCTCACTCCTATTTTTACTTTGGTGGATATAGCAGCCCTCGGATGTAGGTGTTCTCTTCAAAAAATGCATGTTCTTGTCTCCAAAGGTGGGCCAATGAAGCTAAACACACTGTCACTACAATGCTTCTTCTAAAACCATGACTTTATAATTGGAAACCATACATCATGCCACAAGATTGTGTTTCAGCACAGTTAAGTTGTTTATAGATTTGTTAAGTTAAAGCTCTTGGATTTTCTATCTTAATTGGAGTAGCTTACAAAGGATATTACCAAGTTAGCTTCACACCATTTATTAAATGTTGAGAAAGCTTTCCTAAATTTAGGGGACAAAATGTTTGTGGTGTTAGCTCTAATAGTCATTCTCCATGTAATATACATGTCACTTGTGCATTGCTGAAAGGATAACTAGATGCTTTCAAAATTGTTTCTTCTATCAATTTTCCCACTAAAAATTGTCGAAACATTAGAAGTAATAGGTAGTGGTTCAAGCTAATGTGGAAGTTGTGTCACAATATTGCTTCAGAAGGTTTGCATACAATCAATAATCATGGAAGTTCTATCTAATCCTTAATTGATATTGATACTCCCCTCCTTATTATCACACCAAGTAAATTGATTCCCAACAAAACCCAACTCAGTTAGATGTTAATCATGAATGATGTTAGTGAACTCTTATTGAGCTTATCCACCACTAAATTTCTTTACTCTTTTTTTCACTTATGCAACACCATGCAACCCCCTACAATAATTAATGTTCCTCCAAGATTTTTAGTATTTCTAATTTGGTCCCAAGCTGATCAACTATTAATATAACCTTTTGATGCATTTGAAGCACAATATTGCCAAATCTCACTATTGTCCAATCTTATTCGAACAATAACCATCTATTAAAAGTAATCCATAATCTCAAGCCTGAACGAATTTCTACAAAATACTATGATGCCCCTAGATAGCCCTGATGAGCATTGCACATAGTTCTTGTTCATTTCAAAAGACAAATCCACCTTATTTTAATTAAACGTCTGCACATGAGTTCGAAACAAGGTAACTACGAAGGACATATTCTCCCTTACTATGTATTACAACTATCCATGAGATTTTGCTACTTTAATCACCTTGGAATACTAAAAAAGAGATCATAATTGATTGGTATATATACATTGCCTCTAGGCATGAGAAATACCTTTGCCACACTTCCTATCCAAATTCATGAAATTGCTCACAAAATTTTGAAAAAACATGCCTTCGTAGAGAATGTTCTAGAAGTTTGTAGTTAATAAAATACTAACCCAATTGAAAATGTGCCTTCGTTACGTCAAACAAAAATAACATATAACCCATCCCAGAAACATAGTCGCTAAGTAATGCATTGAAACCCATTCAATCTAGCAACTAGCCACAACCAAAGTCCAATAATGTTGCTTTTAGACCTATTTTACATTTGGATCAAACTTACAAGGTGTATTTGAGTTCAAAATCATCCCTTTATACTTTTGAATGAACCAATAGCTTTGGAAGTAATTATGTGTAGCCTCAATTCTATATATTCAAAGCTACACTCAATATTGAATCTTATTACAAAGCACTCCATATTCAAACCTAAACTAGAAGTTAAATTCCAGTACCAAACCATGTTAAGGCATTTTAAAAAAAATTACTTCACACCATGCACATCGTTTAGTCCAAATGAAACAATTGAGATGTTTCAACATAGCAACAATCATGACACATCCAATAATATATCCTAATCTTTGTACATACAGAAAATAAACGATGCTCACCTCAGATGTAGTTCTAACTACTACTTGATCTGTTGACCCTCACACCTTTGAACAAATTATTTGTATACCTCCGATAGAAAAGTTTAGCATCATTGATCCGCACATTTCTAAATAAATGGTCAAAATAGCTAAAGTTGAGTGAGCAAAGACACAAATGATATGATTTGTTCACCCAAAACAGACACATGCATAAAGCAACATCTAGGAGTTCTCCATCCTTATATTCATTTTTCTATTCATAAACTTAATTAAAATCAATCCACAATGCCGCAATGGCTTTTTCCCTTTTTCTGAGCTTCTAGTCTGATCATAGCATTGCATGAATTTGAATTACGTCAGAGTTCTACCTGTTGCTCCAAATTCTTCTAATCTGTGTACATTCGATATTGCCCTCCATGACATTATTATAATTGATGGACGTAGCTTTTTAATTGTAATAGTATGGCTTATTCCTTAATGTTTTTGCTTTGATACCCATTCAACCATTAGTTTACCCCATTATTCCACTCTTGCTTGGTGTGAGCCATTCCCCTTTCCATTTCTTCTATCATATTCTCATATTTGTATTACTTTCTTGCCTCTTACCTTCCTATATCTTTACTTACTATAGCCCTTTACTATTATGATGTTGTAATTAGCCATCTTTTTCTTGGTTTGAGTACCATCAATGCTCCTAGTCCTTATCTTTTCACATCATGCTTCTTTATAATCATTTGCATCAAAACAACTTCCCCATTTTTATCATGATTATATCTACATTCAAAGGACATGATTCTTTAATTGCCATGATATTATGTATAGATTCACTTAGTATCAATAATTCAAAAACATGCCCCACCTTACCATACTTGCAACAAATAGTCGGTAATCCTTTAGGCACAAACTAATAAAAAGATTGTCCCATGAGTCTATTGATCCACATTCGTTCTCTAAGCTTTTTTGAAAGGTCCATTGTAACACACTCTATGACAAAGGATGATCTCTACATATCTATCATCGAGTCATCGATATGAATAAGATCCCATACAACTTTGGGATTATGTAAAATATTCTGTCCTAATACATAAGAGGGAGCTCTAGAAAATGAATCTACATCAAACAACACATCATCTCTAAAGTATTGAGTTTTAATTGAGGGGTCCACATGTCTAACCCAATTTAAAGGCCAACAATCTACCATGCTCCACCCAACAAAACATGATATTTATTTGTAATTAAATCAATGTGCAAATCAAAACATCTATTGGACATGTCAAGAACCCAAAGTTCTCTTAAATGGCCACATCTGTGTTGTACTATTCTTGTCATCCATTGAATGGAAAAATAGTCATCATGTGCTCTAAATTGGTGAATATGAATTCATTGTTCACATGCCTCATTTGATAGATATATTTCTCTACTTATCAAGAAGAACATATTCTTTGGTTCTAATAGCATATATTTATGTACTAGTTAAAAATCTCATAGTTTGACCTTTCTTTATGTTGGTCAACCCACCTTTTGATGCACATTGCCCACCTCAATCTTTTTTTGGCACTATGTTTTTTTCCTTAGCTGACCTGGTTATCCCCTAACCATGGTTACTATGAAAAAATTAGAGTGTTTAAAGTAAACCCGTGCTTTACATACATTACCATGGGATAACATCACATGATTTTGATCCTATTATGTCAGCCCTCAGGATTAGAATCATGGGCACTCGCATTTCATAATAAAAGGTGAAATTCTAGATTAATTAAAGATAAACCACTATAAAAGGATTTTTCAAAGATTTTGATTAATAAAGAATGAAAATTGTGGGGCTCAAAGAAACTTAGATATCGTCCTAGTCCTAACCATAAGCAATGCTATCTAAGGATTGGTTGATGTTGCTCTTTCAACTCAATGAATAGCTTATGAGAAATCAAAGTCTTTAAGTTCATTCATAAGGTAATGGTTGATCCCTACATCATACTCACCATAAGGAGGTTCTTACATGAAATCATTAAAAGTGCAAAGTTGAAGTAGTTTTGGAATGGGCAATTTTTAGTCTCAAATAAAATCACGTAGAAGTGTGTGATGAGCAACCTAATTTATAGCTCTATTACCTTGATGCTTTATGTGGGATTGTTTGAAGGACTTTATTCCTAAGACACATGCAATGAGACTATGGAAAGATCTATTATTTGTTGTTGACAAAAGTAACTGGTTAACTATAGCAAAGGATATAAACGAATCTAATTCAATCGATGCTACCTCAATATTTGGAAGTAGAGTTCTTAGAAGTTTCATTATTTTGAGAATAATAATAATGCCCATGGATGAAGCTAAACTTGGAACCGGGGTTTCTCCTAAAATAGTAATAGCTCTACCCATGTCATCCTATGAAACAATATGAATTCCTACATTAATGTCATCTTGCATATTTATGTTCCTAATGAACTTACTCCAACCCATTGGAGAAGTCTAATAAGGGGTAATAAATAGCCTGTTAAGGCTAAACAAGCTTTATTGTATGTTATTGAAGAGTTGTAGTAAGCTACAACTACAATGTGAATGTTCTTTTCATAGACATTGAATTAAGGAGCTCAAAAATAGAAGTGATGTCCCTATGATTAATCTCACTTATGATGAAGAAATCAATAATAAAGCTACTTGACTAGAGTTCTTTTATAATAAGACACTCATATAAAATATATGGCATATCTATATTGGTAGTACATCCCCAAAGAAAAAAGTTTAAATCCCTCAATACCTTTAAAAGAAAGCAAAGTCCAAGTAGGAAAAAGATTTATTTTTTGGTACACATGCACTTTACAAATCCATATGACCTCCTTCCTTGATGGATTATGGCTATGTACATGCTATTGTATATACTCATTGAGTACAACACAATATCCTCACTCAATTTGAAGCACAGTAGATCTATTTCATTCAATTTAGAACAAGAACAATGCAAAATAAAAAATAGTAAAACAAGCACAAATAACTTTAAAATCTTTTTGTGATCCCACACCCTGTGCTCCCTAACCAGCTTGAAATGTTAGATTTTTCACATTCATGTTTAAATAATTGGCTAGATAGCTATTGGAGGGATGCAAAGAAAATTATCCAAAAAATGGAAACAAAATTCCTGTAGCAAACAGTATTGTTTATGTTCTGGTAAGCATTATATTGAGTCAGTTATGCATATTATATTTAACTTAAGGAATGTGAAAAGTATTATTTCTTAGAAAGAATTTGAACATGAAGGTCTATACTCATAAATACTCTTCCTAAGCCTTAACTTATCAGTAGTATTTTATAATCAATGCAAACTACCAGGTTGACAAACTACTAACTACAAGGCTCCCACATTCCTTAAGAATAGTTGCCATTTCCCAATAGCTATATTTTATTGTGTTACTATCATTTAAATAGCTCCACAAGTAACGACACAAAAATTTCTCCAACTCCATAATAGTGCCACTCGGAATTAATGTGCGGGCTAGGTAAAAAGTAAGAATGGTAGATAACATCAAGTTGATCATGAAAATATAGCCTACCATTGATAGTGACTTAATCATCCATCTTGACATAATCTTGAACATGATTGATAATGAAATTGAAGTCTTTTTTCTAATATTAGGTTGCTGTAATTAGTATATCTAAATATTTTAATTGGGTGACTTGATGCATATGTAGTTTACTCATAATCATCTTCTTACTCTTGCATTACAACCTCTTATTAAAAAACACTTTACATTTGTTTAGATTCACTTCCTAACCTGATTAATGGCCATACTACTCCATAATATCCTCAACATTTCTCACTACAACACAATTTGTAGGTACATAAAGACTTTGTCAACATATAGAAGGTGTGTAATCATAGGGGAAGAAGGTCAAATCCTGAACGTAATCAAGGCGACATGATCAACTTCGTACTGAATAAGTCATTAGAGATTCTTAGATACAATAGTAAAGAGGTGTGGCAAGAAAGGTTTTCCTTTTTTAAGACTCCTAGTTGATTTGATCCATGATAGATTGATACTATCAAAAAAAAATATCAAATCTCAGTTTACTAATACAAGTCTTAATCTAACCACACCAAGGATAAGGAAACACAAATGCTTTATCATATCTAATACAAATTTTTAATTTATCATATCATAACACTGATCCATATCTAATATTAAGGCCATCAAACATTCTTCAAAAGTAGATAGGTGCAAATGAGTAGCCATTTCCTATGCCAACAAAATATAATTATATATAACATGGCATAGCACAAAAGCAATGTGCTCTCTGGAAGCACCACCTTTAATCATGTGACCACAAGTTTTTCCATTACTTTATAAATTACATTGTAGATGTAAATGAGCTAGAATTTCTTAGGTTTGGTTCTCTTTGAACTTTTGGGATTAGTATGACCAGTGCATCAAAAGTACTCCCCACTTTTTCCATACCTTTAGGAGAAGACAATACACTCATATTAAAGGGGCTAAAAAATGAAACTAAGGAGTGGTATCAATAGTGAATAGTACAACTAAACCTCATTTTGCACAACCAGACATCCTTTTTGTACACCTTTAGGAGAACACATTTCCTAATGGCCATAGCTCTATGTACACCTTTAGGGGAAGACCAAATCTAAAGGCCTATCTCTTCCAACAAATTGAACTTATATTTTTCTAGTAATAGATTAGAATTTGAGAAATTTGTTCAATGATATGTTGTTTATAGTATCAAAAATAGGACCATCTAACAACTTTTATGAGGATACAATTCATGATATTTTAAAGTATAGGATGAATCTCTCTTCTATTTCTAGTTTTCTTTGAACATTTTAGGCCATGTTTGTACTAGTTGAATACTATTCAATATGTAATTTGGAATTTAGTCCTTTAAACCCATTAAATGCAGTGTTCCAAATTACCACAACTAAAAGTATGGAGGGATTAGGGCAACATAGTGCACAATAGTTTCAATAAGATTTGAAAGATACACTTAAAAGTTGATGGAAAAGCCACAAAATAATAATAAGCAAAGGCACAACAGGCACTGATTGAATATGGTTTCAAGGTTAGGGACTTTGTATGGCTTCATATCAATTAGATCATTTAAAGGGTGAGGGAAGGAACGTCAAAAGCAATGTGGAATGACCCATTTTTTCTTTAAGAAGGTTAAAGACATTGTTTTCTTGCATATTCTTTCTCCATATATGGAGATTGACATAGAAATGTGTTTTGGGAGGTCAAATAGTTGTGGTCAAACCTTCCAACATCACATTTGATTGCACCCTAGTGGTGTAACCTCTTCACATTGTGTTGGAGTGCAGTACTATCCCATTTTAGAAATTTCATTGCATGATTGATACTAGTTACCGAGACTAATGAATTATGAGAGGATGTGACTAGTCGAAGAGCTCGAAGGATGTCATAGATTTGTCCTAGGAAGATGTTCTACTAATGTGACAGAGGAGCTAAAAGAAGAAAATGCAATGATAGTACATGGAATGAAGAACCATATTTTTCTCATTTATTCGTTATTCAGAATACAAAATAATTTATGTTGGATTATTCTTTCTACTCCTAATTTTAAAGGAATTCTTTCTAAATAATAATATCAAAAAATAAAATTTGGTAGTATCTTATCTAAAATTTCTCTACAATCATAAATTTTAGAGTCAAATTCAATAAAGAATTATAGGTTTTATTTTAACTAAAAGAACTAATTAAGTTTAGAATAATGTAGATGTCTATGTATCTTATGGGATAAAACTCGTTTTGGTTTGCATGTAATAAGCCAAAGAATAATAGCATCTCAACATGATACATTATGCTATGATATTATGGCAACAAATTGATACCTGCTATAATACTATGTAGTTCAAGGAAAAACAAAGCTAAAGCAAATGAGCCTATTAGATCCTTGACAAAAAAATCTGAGTGATCAGTAGATGATATTATAGATAGAGAATTATTAGATAAGGAGTTACTCTTAGTATATTTCTTGGTAGATAAGTGTATGAATATGCTTACAATTTGAAGATAGAAAAGTTTCAAAGCTATATATATAGAAACATAGTATTATAATGCAAATATGTCTTTTAAAGAAAAAATTTTGTTTGACTAATATAATAGAAACAGAAAGGGACACTATCTTTATAAAATATGATTTTCTCCTAATGTTGTGGTGCTAGAATGATACTTTTTATAATATTATGGGGTACGAGTTGAATCAAGAAAATCTTGGTGGGCCTGTGACACCAAGGGTTAAAGATGATAACAAATGCTTATTGAGTGATGTCTAAAAGGTGGAATCTCTGAGCAAAACATGATTCTTATCTTCTTTTAGGTGCAAGGAGACAATAGTTCTTATTCTCACGTAAAAAATGAAGAGAAAAATTCTAAATTACACATATAATACCAAGGTTTTAAGATATGGAGATACTTTTTAGGTTAAAATATTTTTTTATTGATATGAATTTATGAAAGAGAAAAAAATATCTTAAAGTAGTATGGTTAGGTTATGACAACAAAATATTACAACATGACAAAATCTTGGGTCTTAGTTTTATTACAATTTTAATTCATATTTATTGTTGTCGATGTACAAGCGATATTCATGGAGCTAGTTGTCATTATGTTTACGCTCATACATTATTCCTTGTTAACAATGCCACGAGTGTGCATCACTTTGCTTTGGAAGTGATGTTCAAAGGGTTATTGAAGTTAAAAAGTTTATGAAAGTATTGAAATGAATCAGTCCTAGCCTACTACTAGCCAATGAGAACTTTATCTTTCCCTGTAACTCCCTTTCTTTAGGAAAGTGTAGCATTACCATTCCATTACTAAAGGGGGAATTCTAAGAAAAAATATCACCAACACTTGATGCCTATGAAGCCTCCATTATGTGAGCAGTGCCGTTATTTTACTTTCAGTAAAACATAAAAAAAATCCATAAAATAGTTTTGTTCTTCTCTTCAATTAGCTTATACAAATCTAGTATGAACAAGTTGGAGTGATCACCAAATTCAAAACCTCATCTTCTCAAAGGCATGTACAGATATTGCATGATTTAAAAAATCTTCTAAGATAGAAGGAAAAGTATGATTTTTATTATGTTCAATGATTGTGGAAATGCAATTTGTCTAGTAAAGAACTTTGCTCATGCAACTGAAGTTTCTTGACATCAGGCTATTGATTGCTGGGTTATTATCAAAATTCTTAGTATAGATTTTTAAATAGACATAATAACAAAGTTAGCACTATTAACAAGTTGATAATAAGTATTACTCTGTTGAGTCTTCAAGAAAAATGATGAGGAAGAAAGTTGTACAAAAAGAGTTAAAAATTTGAAGAGATTACTATATAAATGTCCAAGACTCAATTATCTCGACAAAAGATTATTAAGATGTTGAGTCTGATTAAGTCCACTGTAGATGCATATGAAGTTGAATACATCATATTTATTAAGTTGTATATGAACTTGTATGATTTCAAAATCACAAGTCAAAGAATTGTAAAGTATACAAATCTACTAGAAAATAGATGCTTGAGAGTTGAATTATATTTTTCGCACAATTCACTAATAAGCATGGAAGGGTAATTGATGTAGAAATGTAGATCAAGCAACTATTATCCTTATTTTAGATATGCAAGTGGATGGTGGGGCAAGGCTCAAAGGCTTATAAAGGATCAAATAAGCAATCAAAATTTCGATGAGATCAAATGGAATATTTTAAGTGACTTCTAATCTATATTATGCTTTATAAGCTACCATGATGCTGACGATGTGAGTCACTTGTTGGGAGGGAAAGCTTAGGATAGAGTGATAAAGGTGATGTTTCTTTTTACAACTATCTATTTCAATTCTAATGAAGATGTTTTTAAGTATGAGAATGAGTTTTTTCTTCTTTTGAATTTGGAATTTTCATATGAAATTGTCTTTTTTACTATTCATGTATGTTTTTTATTATTGCAATTTGTAAAGTTGGTTGTTATCAGTTTAGTAGGGTGAAACAAATGGTAGACCAGTGAATTATCAATTTGAGGAGTTAGCTATAATTTATAAAGTTTTGTTAGGAGTTTTGTAGAAGTGCTACTTTGAACAAGTTCCTTTTTTTAGGTGACTGGAATACTACTTTGGACATTCTCGTTATTTCCTTCTTTACTCTCTCTATCTCTTGATCTCTCTCTCTCCTATTTGCCCATCTCTCCCCTCTTCTCTCTCACTTTAAACCATTCCTTCTTCTTTCAAAATTTATTTTTCAATCCAATTATTTTGTAAGCCTTTCTAAACAAAGCTTATTGCAAATGTCGATTGAAAACCCTTGTGGTCCCTTCAACCTCAACCCAACAAAAAGGCATACTCAGTAAATAGTTAAATAGATGGTGGTTTTTTATTGCAAATCTTAATTGCGAGTTATTTCCTATTCTTCATTTCTGAGAAATTGTTGAGGTTATATTGCCCTAACCTTAAAAAAAAGTGGGGGTTATGTTTCAAATGCAAAAGTAATGTTTTCAGATTTTGATTTAACATACGTATGAAATGAAAGTTCCCTTTCTTTTGAGACTACTTTAGCTTTAATACAAGTACAAATCATGTATCCTTCAATTATACTTTTATAATTTTTATTTGAGATGTCCTTGATTTTTTCAAATTTACTTACCATGAATAGCTTGTTCCTCAACTGTTATTAGTGTGGGTGCACGCTCTTGTAGGAAGCTTCAACAAGCAATAAAGAGATCAATGTCTTGTGCGCCAAGCTTAGCTCAACACAGGTGTAACAGGATTGGTACTATAGGAGGTTCAAAGAGACTGTGGAAAGCTTAGCTCAACATAGGTTGAAAGCTTAGCTCTTGTAGGAGGCTTCTCTTCTAATTTTTACACTTCTTCATTATATATATATAATTATAATTTTTTATATATATGTATTAGGTAATCATTAGTTTTACAAGATTAGTTCCAATAGTTAAAATTAAATTTGAATAATTTTATACTGATGAAGTTAATTGTTTGTTCCGGATAATAGTATCAAAAGTTTAGAAATTAAAAAATTTACATAATTGAGTAGGACAATGAATAGAATATCTTTTTGCTCAATTTCTTTTCCAATTGAATGTTATACCACTTTAGCTTTATTTAATAAAGTCTAGCTTTACATGAAAAAGGGAAAGGAAGTTTTCAATTCAACATAAGAAAATGTAAGTGACAAAATAATATATCACAACTTATAACAAGATAACTAATATACAATATAATCGACTTCAAAACATTTACAACTATAAAATATTAAATCCACGAGAAAGTTAGTTAACAAAATCTTGTAATGCTAGCTTCGTATTAAAAAAATCATATGAATAATATAAAAACGATTGTTAGAAGTCCCCAACATGACCTTTATTGACGTCTTACATTTCCTTTCGAAAGCACATTGGTTCACATATGTTACATTTATTTCATGTTGATTTGATTAAATGATTAAAGAAATGTACAAAAACATTTAAATTAAAGAAATTAAAAATTGTGAATGATAAATTTTAATATTTTTAAGATTATGTTTTTGAAAAACGTTTGCATCAAACATAGGAATGATGCCAATAATTTTTGCAATCATGAAGTCAAATCATGTATTATAATATTGGATTTAGGATACTGATTGGAGTTAGGAAGATTAGTATTAAAATGATGCAAGCAGATAATAATTCATTTTTTGTTAATGGATATTCCTAAAATGGATTATAAAAATGAAATTTATTTTTGTATGAGTTCAATTAGTAAATAATTAATAAAAAAATTATTGATTTTCTTAATTAATCTATTATGTAAAATTTAAAAAGATAATATTTTAAGATTGTTATTAAAAGAATGTAATTAGATGGGGGAGAATATCAAAAAGACATATTATAATATTAATTTTTGTATAAAGGGTGGGTCTTATGTGTCCTTCATTTTTTTAAACTTTTTTAAGCTTAAAAAAATTGGTATTTTGGCAAATACTTTTCATTAAATTTTTAACCGTTCTCAAAAAAAATTTATTATTCAAAATACTTTTATAAAACCATATATTCAGTCATTCAAATCATATTTAAAAATAGAGTTAACCAATTATAATTTAATAGTAGTGCAACTACAAGGATAAACAATTAGAAGAAAGATTGAAGAATATTCGCAAAATAGGTCTATGAACATGATAAGAATAACGAGTTGATGATTATTGCTGTCAATATCAAAATAATAAAATTGTTGCTCATCACCACCATCAAGTAGCCTTCAAACTTTTTGAGTTGACAACTCATGGGACATGTTTTAATTATTGACACTCACTCTTAGGGATGAATACTATTCTCAAGCCAATAACTAAAAAAATGTGCCTCTAACTAGTAGGAAAATCTTGGTATAATTAAAAAAATTTTAAGAAAAATAAAAAATAAAGAAAAATAATAAAACATATTAAATTTTTAGATAATTTAATTTCTTGTTCTTAAATTTATATCTACCCTTTAGATATTTTTCTTGGGCCAATCATTTCTCTTTTCTTTTGTGGCAAGTGTTTGCAAAGAAGCCTTACAATAGTTTTTTTCCAAAGAAAACAAAATTAAGCCTTCAAATCCCTTCACACAAGGTCCAAAAGTAAACACATTCCCACACAAGGTTAAAAGTGGATACCTTTTCTATAAATAATTCTTAAAATAAACTCTCTCTTCTCACATAAGGCTCAAAGCAACCATGTCTAAATCCTAGTCATATTAAGCCAAATTCAACAATAAAAATAACAAAAGTTTCCGTAAATTCTAAAAATTAATCGAGTGAAATATATGTGTGTGTCTGTGTTCTTTAAAAAAATGATACAGTTAGGGTATATTACTTCTAATTATATTATCAAAGTTTGTACATAGTGAGTGCATTTATTCAATGCAATTAGGTTTTCCATCTATTTATAGAACTAATGTGGTTCTTTGTAATTCTTTAAAACTATTAATTTTAGATTACCAGCCTCCTAACTCTTCTAAGATATTTTCATATTCTTGCTTAATGCCTTAATCCTTGTTAGCAATGGTTCAATGAGAAATAACTAATTAGCCTCCATTGGATGAACTAAACATGTTTTATAATTTGAACATTTTTTATCTATGAAATTTAAAAAACTATTTATCAAATTGAATGTTGTACCATTTGATGATGATCGAAATTGTTCGTCAAACATTTCTACAACCTTTTGATATTCGTTAATTTTGAGTTGCTAACAATGAGATTATCCATCAAATAGTTTGATAATTTCTTAAAAGAAAACAATTTTTAGCATATTTTTATTTAATATTAATTAGATGGTCTAATTATTATCATATCATTATTAAACTACTAATACAAAATCTTTTAAATAGACTAATTGGAATTTTATAGAGGTTGATTTTGTCAACCCCACATGCCATTAATAAACTAAGCTATTAGATTATCCAATTTTTAACAGACTAGCCATCAATCAATTATCGAATGTTTCGATGATTTTCTAATAAAATATACAAATGATGGCTGAGTTTAAACTAACAAATATTTCTTAATAGAATGTTTAATATCTATTAGAGAACTAGCCAAATGTTTAATGTTTGGTTAAACAAAGATCTTTTAGACAATTAATTTTATTTCTCATATTATTTAAGTTAGCTAAATTTTTAAAAGTATAAAAAATGCAAAAGTTTAAAAATCTTTTTATAAAATATTTTTTTTAAAAATATGATAGATGCCGTAGTTTTAAAAACTATGTAATAATAATTTTTATAAATATTTAATATATTTAAGAAACTTTATCAAGTTAACAATTCAAGAATCTAAAATAATCATTCACATAGTTCATATGAATATTTTTCTTATATTTTTCATCTACTTTATGCACTTGTTCTTTCCTTATTCTTGAATAATGTATATCTATGAACATATATATTTATATATGTGTGTGTGTTTGTGTGTGTGTGTGTGTGTCTGTATAGATGTACATAATATTTATTATTTCTTATAAGATTGATTACAAAAATTAAGATCGAATATGAATTATTTTGGAGTGGTTAAAATTTTAATATTTTTTAAGATAATTATATCAGGAGTTTCAAATGTAATGATTAATACCTTTCTTAGTTGAATAGAATATTTCTTTGCCTAGTTTCTTTCCTAATTGAGTTGTATACCTTTTTGTTGTGCAAGATAAAGACAAATATAGATGATAACAAAAGATAAAATAGTTTGATAATCACAAATGATGAAGAGGAGATTACACTTGAGACACTAATAAGTGATGATAAGATCATTTTTATAATGATGTCCGACAAAAAAATAAATCCCTTATTTTGGGTGGCTTCCCAATCGAGTTTGTACATGTTTATTAGAAGATCACATAGATGAACATTATTATAGTGGTGAAATAATTCTTTAATGATAACTTTATATCAAAATGTTGAAAGGACACATAGGCCATATTCATTCTTAAGGATTAAGGTCCATCAAAACCAAAGATGTTTAGGCTCATTAGCCTTTCCAAATTGATTAACAAAGTAGTGACCAAACTTTTGGTGGTTAGACATAGAGTAATGCTTCCAGATATCTTTGTTATGCCACAAGTTGCTTGTGTTATGTCGGGCTATATCTGATAATATTTTTTGAATAAGAAAACAAATCCTTTTTGCACCACTCTTCTTTAAGAAGGATTGATGGTAATAAAATTAGAAAAGGATTAAGCTTTTTATCAGAAAAATTAGAAACTTGCATTGGATATGATTAAGCATTAGTAGTTCCTTATACTTTGTTAGGGTTCGATTAAGACTTATATTACTGCACAAAGATTTGAGATTATGTTTAACATTGGTTATCTATCATTGATTCAAGTAACTAGGGGTTTTAGATAGGGATATGCCTAAGAATTGATAAGAAAATTGGAAATCAGATATAGATCACTCCTATGGCAAGGAAAATTTTAAATTTGTGTTGGATATGCTTAAACATTGATAGTTTCTTACACATTGTCGTGGTTGGATTAAGCCTTATATCACCACACCAAGATTTAGGATTATGTTTAATATTTTCTGTCTATCATTGATCAAAGTAACTAAGATAGGGATATCCTGTCAATCCATTCTACTTTTCTAAATTGTCAAAGTATCTCTTTTGGCTTATTAGTATCAGTTTGATCATGTTGTCTTGATTAAGCTGAGGAATTTCCCTTCTTCCTTGATGATTACACACCTTTCGTATGTTCATGGCATCATGATCTATGAACCATCAACTTGTGGTATGATGGAAAATATTTTGAATATTATAGAGTAGAAAGAGCATCAGTTAGGTGAGGTGATCAATCTAAACAAGCTCATAATGTTATAAAGTAAAGTGATGAAGTATAAGTGAAGAAAGTTGATTTCTTGAAACTTTCATCTGCTTAGTTAAAATATCTAGGAAACCAATTATAGCAACAAAACTTTAGAGAAAAGATTTGAAATTCAATATTAATAAAGTAGAAAATTTTGTGTTAAGGTGGATGATAAAATCATTATTAATTGTGGGCCACAATTAATGATGAAATCGATGTTAACTATTATTCTTACTTATTGCTTAATCTACACCTTAATTATGAGTTACACTATCATAGAATAAAACATATTTTTGTGTCATTATTTGTGGTAGTTCAAATGATAGTAGTACTACAAACTATGCCTATTGAGAAATATATCTCTTAAGGAATGTGTCAGACTTGGAGTTTGTAGTTTTTTGACCTAGTAGTAAAGGCTAATTGCAAAGAATGGTAGGTGTGGTGTTACTCGAGAAGTTAATTTACGAGTATAGTTCTTTAGATAAAAAATACATTATGATAATAATACCTTTAATGTGCCTTGTACTTCATCTCATACATGCATGTCACTCAAAATTGGAGCTCCACGTACCACGAACAATATGGTTTGATGAATTGTTTCAAGCAATTTTTTTTCGTTTTTTGGGTTAATTTGCCTGACAACCATCCTATTGCTACAAAAACAACCTATTTTAAAAGTGATGTGGAGCATTTGATATTTGTAATAGAGCTGGTTAAGGAGCATGGGATGTTAGATCACAAAACGATTTAGAAGTTATTCACGTCTTATTTGGTATTTTAGATTCTACATTCTCCTTAGGTTAAGTCAAATCAAATGAATATTTTATGCTTCACATTGGTGAGGATATGGTGTTGGACTTAGACATTATGTACAATTACATGTATATGTACATCAAGGGAGGAGGTCGTGTGGGATTGGAAAGACATAGTGCAACCATAAGTAAAGATTTTCTTTCGAAGATTAGCATTAAATCATCTTCCTACATACACCTGGCTTCATGCAAGAGGGATTAACACATCTAAACTTTTTCCTTAGTGATGTCATACTAATGAAGATGCAATAATTATTTCTAAGAGTGGTATATCAAGAAAAAATCTTGATTAGTAGCTTCGTAAATCACTAATTCTTGTTAAGTGGATTAAGTACTGGGATGTGACTTCTATTATTTTGTTCCTTAATTGAACGTCTATGAATGTGTTGGTGGCTATGACTTCTTATGTAGTCAAATGTACTACTTCATCTTTATTGTAGCTCTTGAATAACAAGAATTTGTTGGCACAAGCAAAACATGGTACTCAATTTAGTTGCAAATCAAAGGAGAAATCGCATTGTAGTTGCTACTTTCTACAACTCTTTGATCATGTTCAATGGGAACTCTGGGGGTGTAGACCAGTTGTTTGTTATGTCTTATTAGACTCCTCCAATATGTTGGATTAAATTTAAACGTGAAGCAGTTATTCATGATGACATAAATTTTAGATTTGGTACCGTTAGATGGGATAACATAAGTTGATCTACTACTATTCTTAGAAAAGCTATAGTTTCATATCCAACTACTACCATGGACATTGTTGTTATTCTAAAAGCAATGGAAATTTTGAAAGCCCCACTTTTAATGTCCAAGAAACAGTGATTGAATCAAATTACATTATAGTTATTATTGTAGTTAATCAACTACTTTTGACAACAACAAATAATTGTTACTACAATAGTTCTTATCTCCCAAAAGTGTGAAGGAAATAATTTTAAAGGATAAGTTTCTCACCATGCATTTTTATATGATTTTATTTGGGACCTATTAATGCCTCACCCATATCACTTCAATTTTTTTTTTTAATGATTTTATATATGAACCTTCTTAGAGATATTATGTCGTAGACTTTGGATATTACTTTACCAAGGAACCCAATAACTTTGATTTCGCATACAGTGCTTATGGAGTCCAAAAGTGACATCCACTAATCCCTTAATAACATCATTTATGGTTAGGACTATGGTGGTATTTGATCATCTTCAAGCACCTAACTCTCATTCTTTATTAATTAAAACAACATTAACTAATTATTTTGCAATAATTTTTTTCATAAATTAAAGACTTTCAACAATCACAATGAGATATGTGTGCCCATCATTGTCCCTCTTAATCATTACTTCAATCTCAAGGGCCATCATGAAATGATCAAAATCCAATGATGCTATACCATGATAATGTATCCAAAGATAGGGATTGCCTTAAGCAATTTAATTTTTACAAAGTAATGATGCTAGAGGCACTGCCAAGCTAGATAAAGCCAAACTACATCATTGACAAAATGATTAGGTTGGACGGTGTACACAAAATGGTAGACCGATCAACCCAAACAATTGTATTACTACGAGCTTTTTAACTACGACTTAAACATAGACAATTGGAGCGAAGATTATTGTGGCTATTGAACTAGACTTTCCCTCTAAAGGATCCAAATTAGCTGATTTAGATTATACTTTTCCAAATTACTAAACTTATAGAGCCTATATTATTATCTATTATCAATACATCACCAAGAAAAATTGGGAAATTTGCTCGCATATTGTTTCCTTGGATGTGGTAGCCTTTTCTTGTGCACCTCTTTAGAATCAAACCCTAATTCTCCATCAACCATTACCACCACGGTAGGCCCCTATATTGCCATCAAAAGTTGATATGTTGGAAATTTGAATGATGCATCAGATACACAGATGTTGTCTGATACGATAACTTATCATGAAAAGTTGAGGAGCCAGGTGAAAGCCCACATTGGCCTTCTACTTGATAAATCCATCCCATCAAGAAGTTAGGATTCGATGCATGTATTAGCTCTAAAATTATATGGTTTTCAAAGTAGCATGTGCTATAACAAAAACTACAACTATTTTAATGAGTCATTTGCCATTTTGCATTTTAAAATTATTTATACTTACACATGCTTGGATTAATCTTTGAGATAAGCAGATGACTTCTGACAAGATCAACCAGATTGAAACACAAAGATAAAGCACTAGGCAGCAGCGCATGTCAGAGTTGACATGTTCGTCATGTCTAGTGACACTTGACAAAGGAATAATGAATGTTTCTTGTTTTGATGCCATTGATCAAGATTCGAAACACTGCCACTCAATAATATGATTCTTTAATGATAATGAATAAAGATAAAAATGCATGGTTTCAATGACTATGCCAACACTAGAGCAAGGATGATCACAAGTTCAATTGCATTACAAAACAACAAAAGTTCCAACACATGAGAAGCGCATCAACATGATAATTGAATGGGAACATACAAATCTGATAGAAAAGAAGGAAACTTATGATCTTCCTCCTTAAAAAGCTTTGGTTAGCTGACAAAGCCCTACAAATGATAATTGACCATAGAAACATAACTCTTGTGCAAAAGTGGTCTAAAGCCAATCTAATCCCTTTAGCCCAAAGAGATTCAAAGATTTAAAAAAAAACACAATGGGCTTAATTAAGGATGAAGGCATTGGCTAACATACACATGGCATGACAACCAACAAGACCTAGAAAAATAGTACAATAATACAAATGATCCATTATGACTTACACAAATCAACAAACTATTAAAATGGCTAAAAGGTATTGCGCGTCACAAATCGAGGTTGTTAAGCACCACTTATGTATTTGTAAAATTTTTTTCCAAGATCCAAGACAAGATAGCAAGGACACTACGTGCTCTAAATTTTGTTAGCCATGAAGTAACACCATGTCAATCTTTTAAAAAAGTTGTAATTTCATAACTAATAGGTCATACTTGTAAGGTCCCACCATGGTGCATGCATAAGAATACATAACATGAGGGTGAGGCTTTCCACCATGCATCATACCATGTAGGGGTAATAGCACACTCAACCAACACATGGCCATGTCTAATTTGCACTATAGAAGTTTCACTGTGTCATTGGTAAATATCATGCAAAATAAAGCTCCAAGTAGTAAGTAATGTGTGATAATTTCACGCTTTGCCATGTGAAGTCCTCATTAAAGTGACTTCTCATTCTTGCTTCACCTATCTTTAGATATGGCAATGGTCAGAAAAAGCCATGCAATTCAAGAACAAAATGTTAAACATGAAGAATTCCAACACACACGACACTAGGATGCTGCCCTACATCATACAACAAAATGGCAAGAACTCTGATGACAAAAGAATTTCTAAAAGTAGATGGCACTTCCAAACTTTAGCTACAAAGTAGGCAAAATTGTACTTCACAAATCGCTACATAAAGGAAAAAGAGTGATACTTTCAACATGCACAATCGTAAGTCTCTTAATTGGGCACCACCTTATACAAGAACCAACACATGGCAGTGCTAGAAATCCCAAAAAATGTTACACCACCAGTCAAATGCACAGCATGTCGCAAACCACACTAGAGAACTATAAACAATTGCACATGACCACGGATGAAGCATAACATGCACAAATCCTAAACAAAGACAAGTTTAACACTTCTGAATTGCATGTTTTGATAATTCCATCAATGTGGAAGAATAGTTTTCTAATAGAATATAAGCTTTGTCAATGCACTAGTATTCGATAATGGAAACATCATAAATGGAGCTGCACTTCAATACACATATGCATTGGATGTAAAAAGGAGTGCACGTACTTCCTACTACATGTAGAAATAGTACACTATCTGTGTTGTAGTGCACCAAGTGTTTTGCCTCACATGCATGTACAACAACATGAGGCTAATGCTACAAGCAAGCTTGCACAATCCCTATTACATAACGCACCATCCAATTTGTTTTCCTTGTGCACGATTTCAGTATAATTTAATCAGGAATGCTTGAGGATGTCTGTACGTTGATACCATAGATACCTAGATTCCTGATTGCAGCACCCGAGACATTTGTTTTTTTACCCTATGATATTGTTTAAAGTTCAGCATGGGAAATATGGGCACCAACACCTACATAAGCATTTGGAAACTTTATGTCTTTTTTTGTTGAAAATTGATCCAAATTTTTAAGTCTAATTCTTTTGTTTCCTTTTTCTTTCGAAGGTTCGAATTTTTTACCATAAAAGTAGGCCGAGGAAAATGGTGGTGAGTAATAATTCATGAATGTGAAAGGAGAATGATAGTCTTATTTTTTCATTTTCCACAAAAAACTTTTTTTCTAATTTTTTGTGTGTAATATGAATCAATGTATCACTTTTTTAGGTCATGGAAGGTATTCGAAGCAAAGGTATAAAAAGGTAAACAACCAATAGCTAGGGAATACCAAGCCCTAAGTGGATGTAAGACTTTATAAGTGACTGCCATATCCCAGGTTTAGAAGGCACTACATCTTGATAACTTAGGCATAATGAAGGGAGATTTAATCACAATCTATATGATTTATGTTTAGGATCATGGTTAAATGATTTTATTTTTTATTACAATATGAATTATTATTTGTATAGATAAAATAAATTGATAAATTAATAATAGAATCTTAATTAATTTCATTTATTGGAAAGGAAAGTATGCATATTATTAATATAACAATGTTTGAAATAATTATATATTACTAATTATCTAAATCTAAATGATAACAAGACAATCATTAAAACTAAACAATTAAATATTCATCCCAATAGATGGCCCAGTGTTGGAGGCGTGTGACGAATGCTACTGATTAGTGAGAATGATTTAAAAGTTAATATATGAAATAACATCTAAGTTTACTAATAGGTGAAATCCCTTGATAAAGCTTGAGCAATAAAGATTGCGGTGTAGATATGCACAAGGAAATGTCAAGGTTTTATGGAAGACATAATAACAATTTCTACATGAATATGGTATCGTAGCTCATAAGTGAAATGAAACATAAAACTAGTGTACAAAGTCTATTATGCATGATGTTCATAAGTGAAAAAATAAAAGGATAAATCACTGTGGTTTATGAACATTGATGCATGTCTTATTTTTTCATTTGACTTGTATTATTAAAATGAAATAATAGCCCAATGGACTAATGTAGAACAAATTGTAGGACTGGCTAATATGGGCATGATAAAAATTGTTGTGTTATTTGTGTGAATGTTGCATGCTTGTTCTCATGTTTTTCTTTATTTGGGAAGAAATAAAATGATAAATTGCTGTGGTGTCATTATGTGTTGTATCTAGATAATATGAGAAAAATCCATGACTTTGCCAGTGAGTTGGAAATCAAGGCCAAGTAATTTGACTTGTATTATTAAAGTAAAAAAGATATATGTTAAAGAAGAATTTTGCTATCATAACAAACAAGTCTTATTTAAATAAAAAATATACACATCAATACACTAAATTTGATAATAAGCACTTATAATGTGAACAATAAAATGTTATTCATAAACCAAATTTTGAGGATGACTAGATAAGTAATTAACATAATATAATAAAACACCTGAATATAGCAATATCAAAAGATAGTTTTTTACTAATACTCTAATAGCAATTTACTAATCAAGTAAATTTGGTATGAAAAAATATATAAAGAAATGTTTGAGGTTCTAACAAATTAGTAGATTTAAAACATGTACGACAAGGTGTTGGACAATGAGTTCTCTACAATATGCAATAGAATAAGACTAAAAACCAAAAGTATGGAATATTCTATCATGTATGTTATTCATGAACAATGAAATTAAAACAATGCATCAACTCTTAAATGCTATTTAAAATTATTTATTTTGATTAATCATGTTAATCAACTTAATTTAATATAATATAAATGTTCAAAAATTTATATACATTAATATTATCCAATAAATAATTGCAAAACTTGCCAAATAGACAACATTTACAGCCATACACATGATATAGCTATTTGGCATCATGATCCACGATATTCATGCAAAGAGTAATATATGTATATTAATATATGGAGTCATACATCTTGCCATCCAATCACAATAGCTTATAGGTAATATAATTATCTTGTCGTTTTGGGTTAGAAGGATGTTCACCACTATCCTGAAATAGAAGAGTCATGACTTCTTGGGCATTTTTATTGGATTAACTAACCTTTATACAACATAAGGATACCATTAACCATTATGTCCCACATACAATCATGGCCACATGATGAATGGTGAAGTTATTTTAAATGATATGCTATTATTATGCATCATGAGCTTCATATAAATCATTAATATTGTAAATAAATAATTATAATGTTAATTAGCATATGTGAATAAAGTAAGAACATAAATAACCAATATGTCACTACATATCATTTGCTATCCATGGAGATCATACACCAATCACAAGTATACATATCACATAACAATTTACATCTAAGTTTTCTTCATACTTAAGATAAATGATTATAGCAAAACAAGGCCTTACATGAATCTTAATATTTTTTATAATGTATGCATTAAATTTTATTTATAATGTGTCATGGAATTAAGGAGAGTGTTTACAACTAAAGCCATAATTTTTCTCTAATAGATAGAACTAGCATAATGCGAAATGCAATATCATAATCAGCATTATAATTTGCCAATCAATATATACAAATTTTGTTGTGAACAACATAAGTGTGGCATCTAGTTAACAACATATTTACTTGCATGGATAACACTAATAGTAATTCGACACCAGTTGCTAAATTAGTTATTGTACCTAAATAAATAACAAATTTAGTAAGCAATCCTGAAGAGATGATTGTTAATTTGTTTGACATTTAGAGATCAAAGAAAGATCAAGTAGGTGACCAAGAAAATTTACGTGTAGACCTTGGATTTTGGAAAAAGCTATGGCTATATGGCAGCAAGAGGACCATTTAATATGCAGTTGTTACAAATAAAAGAGGGTTTCTAGCCTTTATAAGAAGAGTTGTAACCTTAAAAAAGGAGAATGGTATTCATTGGGGAGTAGAGAAGATGATCCTTACTATTACTAATGTGAGGGCTGGTCTAGTTGGGGGCTTGAACAACCTATTTGTTTTTCATTTATGTAATATATGCATGTTTGAATTATGTTTTATGCTTGTAATATTTTTAACAATGCATGTAATTATATAATAATTGACTAAAACATAAAGATTGGGAAACTATGGAAATCTAGTTTCATGTATTATACATGAATTGTTAAGTTAATATATTGTTGCTTAACGTATGGTATGTCACCTCTACACATATGGTGTATGGAGTGTATAAGGACTTGATAGAGAATTGTAAGTAATATGTCAAGGGTATGAAGACAAAACAAAAAATTATGTACAATACATGAATTTTTATATACGATGCATGGAGTTTATAAGGGCCAACTAGAGAATTGCATACTATATGTTAATTATTATGTATGATAGGTTAATACTACGTACAACACGTGAAGAATAAGAATTGCACCAAAGTAAAGAGTAATACCTCAACATGATATAAGTTTCCTAAGAGAATTAAAAATTGTTTGTGAAATTTTGTGGCAATTAATTGATTGTGGAGAAACAAAGTTTTAAAAGAATTATTATGAGAAGATATTTATGATTTAATTTTTATGTTTATTAGCACACTTTTTGTAGAATTAAATGCATGATTTGAAGTTTAAGTTTTGGTATTTATTGTTTATATATATGAATTTAAATTTTGTTCAACTTATTTTGGAATATGACTTGAAATTTTAGTAAGTGCAGCATGGAGTTTGGAAATCAAAAGATGTGTGAGGTGGAAGAGAACGATTCTAATAACAAAATGGCAATAAGGGCTCAAGTGAAAGTAGAATAATTGAAGAGTAAGTATATCAGGGATAAAATTTAGGATGGTTGTTGTGCAAGCTAAAAATGAGACTAATGTGAGAATGAATCAAGCAAATTGTCTTATGGATTGATACTTAAGCTTATGTTCACCAAACCTTGTCAGAACAAGAGATCCTTTCCAAATAGACGATTGCTTAGATGAGATTGAAATCTTGTTTAATAGTATGGCGTGCGTGGACCACAGGAGAGTTCATTTTGTGGTATTAATATTAATAGTGTTACTAGGCATTGGTTATAAGGCAATGTAGAATCTAATTTGTAGGAGGAGCACCTTTTAAAATATCTCGAAGATAATTTTGTCAAGCTTTTTTGGAATTTTATATCCTAGAGTTAGCTGTAGAAAATATGAGAGATGAGACTGGTCATGTAAGCATTAGAATTGCTGGCTATAGAGAAAGAGATGCAAATTATTTTGGAATGGTCTATGAGAGAATTAATTGTTTATTTTATTTTCTTAATTTACTATTATATGAACATGTTAGGAGTATTTTATGGCTTCTTAAGTTGGGACAATATTTTTAACATGCATGCAATAACATATGTCACTAATTCGCATTATATTAAGAAAAAAATAAAAAAGAATAATTTATTTAATAAAATAAGATATTATTTTTAATGATATCAGAAAGGGATTATAAACGTAAATAAAGATTTATCTTAAGAATAAGGCTCTTATAATAAAAGAAGAAGTCAGTTTGTTACCAAATGGTTCTATCACATTTTGAAGTATCATTCAGTAGTGGAATCTAATAATAGAACTAATGATGTGTTGTATCTCACTCCTGGGTATCGTTTAGAGGTGAAACGTTATTTTAAAAGAATATTTAGCCTTTTTTTGAGGATTAAACTATAAATGTTAATTGAAAGAAAAGGGAGAATGGTTTAATAAAGGAAAATATTGAACTACATGGGGGCTTGCATTCTAATGGAAGTTTAAAATAAGGTTCAAAATAATTAATAAGTAAATTTAAAATGATTTAATGTAAAGTACAGAAACATTGAATTGATATATTAGTCTCATGACCCAATCTTGTAGTGCCTTGTATTTTTATTAGATATCTTTTGTTTATTGAGCACGAGATTTTTGGCTTTGTTTTTTTGGCTTAAAAATTTTACAAAATGAAGACATATCACAGGAAGATTGCTGAGCCCTCATTTGTTCCTATGGTATTCATACAACAACTATAGGTATATTAAACAACATGTTCAAGAAAATAGATTATAAGAAACATTACCTATTGATGATTTTAGGATATAATAAACAAAAATGGCTTATAAATTTTTTTTAACATATGTGAATAAACTAAAGAGTGTCTTTAATAATAACAGATGTACTTATCAATAGAATATAAGGTAGCAATGTGGGTGATATTAGCTTTATAGTTTCTTACTTTTGCTTATATTGTTGTGTTAGAATTTTGTTGATATTTGATGCATGAGATGTTGTGACAATTATATGTATTCATTTGATATTTGGTAGAAATATTATTTTTATTTTCATTGTAAGAACTATTTAAATTATGTGAGTCATGACTTTGTGAAAGAGATTTAAATTGTTATTTTTTGACGAATCATCTTGGTTTAAAAAATGATAAAAAGGTTTTCGAAATAAAAAAATATATTTTTTTTCAAAATAAAGATTTTCTATTTCTCAAAAAATAAGTATTAAAATTTTTGATAGTCATAAAAGGGGCACTTAAGTATGCTACCACTTGTTTATGCTCAAGATTGCATGTGTATGCAAGCAAAGTTTCTATACAAAAATATGCAAAAAAATTTTATGAATTCTTCTATCAATTAGAAATGGGTATCTTTTCATCTTATGATTAGAGTAGCTTTCTTAAGTCAAGCAACATTATGTATCACAACATGTATAGGTCGAGTTGTCAGTTTAGCATAAAAGATGCATAAAATTATTGCAATATCTTTTCTTGTAATCTTAAGTTGCATTCTTTCACTAATTGTGACAACCCACTTTCTCACAAAAATTTGGCAAGTACTTAGGCTAAGTTGATTAAGATTATCATACAATATTGTTCTAACATTGTCAATTCTAGTGGGTTTCAGGCAAAACATCGTTTTAAGAAGATTTAGTTTGTTGACCCAAAATAGTGTTACAAGTTTACCAATTGAAAGTGTAAATTCTCCCTGGAGATGAGATATTCATGTCCATAAATATTGTCTTTTCGTGAGAATTAATTAGCATCCTGGTCTATTCGAATTTCATTCAAAGTTTTGTGAATGAAATTGCATCCCCAACTTTATTTGCTACAACTTTTATTGGACTTAAGATATTCTAATAACCTAATCGATTTACTCTAACTTGTTTAAGTTGTGAAAATGTGAGAAAATGTTATGAAAGTACCTTAATAAGTATAGGTGCCTTAGGCTTCTTGTAAAAGGGTGAAAAAGGCCAAGTTTGAGGGAGTTCATGTTGCAAAGGTTTGTATAAATGCAAACTATTTTTTTTTTAAGAGTCACTATTATGTTTACTTATTTTGACATCAATTGTAACAATATTGATCATGCATATGAAGAAGATATTGAAATTCTTTCTTAATAAATAGCACAATGGTATTTTGATAGTTTATAATGCAAAAGTTGAAAACTATCATGCAATGCATTGTGTATTCGTTGCATAAAATACTCCAAGGGGTCCATTTTGTTTGAATCAAATTATCATTTGTTGCTAGTTAGAACATCTTCATGTTTCCTGGTCTCAAAGGAATGATATAAATGCTTTATTTCCTTGGGCATATTTTTGTGTTGGATGATGAGTTAGTCTTAAACTAGGAAACATTGAGGGATGTTGTGGTATTAGAAGTTTGACTTGAAAGTCCATTGAGTTTTTGTAGTTGTACTATACAACGAAAATTATATACAATCAACCAAGGTGTTTCTATATGTGATATAGTACTATTATGCATCTTTGGCTTTAAATAATTAAATGCACAATAAGGTAAAACTCATTATCCTGGAATGCACAAATTTGATTTGAACACATAATTATTTCCAAAGTTACTTGAGCCAAGTTTGACCTAAGCTACTTAAGTACAACATTCATGCCAAAGACATATTCAAATTACGTGAATAACACCATTAGTTGTTCTTTTACCAAGTATCGAATTAATTATTATGCCTAAATAATTAATTTAACAAATTATTTTAAGTTTTTGTTCTTTTAAATATGGAACTTGGATAATTATATCATAGATTTCTTTTATTTCCTCACTAAAAGCTTAGCATTAATTAATCAATTAACTAAAATTGAAAATTAACCATAATATAATATATGAGATGATTCGCAAGATGCGGTGAAGAAGAAAAGGAAGAATGGCAAGCTGAGGGATCAGGAAGTGAACTCATAGTAGTCGACTATGGCAGAATCAATGACAATTAGGAAACATTGTTTCCACTTAGGGTAGTGGCTAATGGAGCTCCTTTGTTGCATGGAGGAGGCTACAGTGTTAAGAAATGATGAAACAAATAAAGGAAGCTGAATGTGTTGTAGATGAAGGCAATTTAGATCTGTAGTAAAATGGTTATTTGGATGGAAAGCAAATTAGTGGAGATTTATTCATGAAAATTCTTCGTGATTAAGAAGTGGGTCTTTGTTGAGAGGTAGAGGCACATTGTAGTGTCTAGCCTTATTGGTTTAGGTTGATTACAATTTTTTTGTATTATAATAGAGCCATACTTGTTTCTCAAGTGCCAAACTGGCAAGCCTTTGATGTATATGATATAATTGATATTGTTGAGGTTGTACATAGGGTGAACATGATAGGATTGTGTTGAGGAAGTTGAAATATTTTATAATTATGAATGTGTCTTACAAAATTAGCGAAAGTGTTAAGAAAATGCATGACGACTTGCCTCAGGGTAGAGCGTGCTTCGAGAGATAGTTTAACTTAACTGATGAAGCTTATCTATGAACTTGAGATCTTTCTAAGCATGTCAATTTGTTATCGAGGAGTGTTCGAATCAATTGATAATTTTGTTGAAGGTGTCGATTATGAATGCTAATCATTAGTGGGAAGTTGTTGATACTCGTGTGATAGAGATAAGCTATCAATTTTCATGTAATAATTTTTGTTGAAAAGCAAACGTAGGTAGCTTGTTCATGTCGATATTAATATCATCATCATCTATTCGTACTTTTGATAAAAAATCTTGAACCATTTTAGTTGACATAGATAATTGGTTTCCATTTTTTGTTTTGGTAGGTCGATATATGTACCTTTCTCTTTTCTTAATCATCAAATACTTATACAAGTTTTTAAAGTTGGCTTTTTTGTATAATTACTTTGTGGATTTTTTCCGTGCTAGTACATATTTCCTTGAAATCTGCATACTTATACACTTGAGTCATGTTTTATAAGAAAATTAGTTTTAAACCTATATTTCTACTTCCTGTTTGTACCAACAAGATGATTTGTAATTTTGGGCACACTTTTTAGATCTTGTACGCACTAACTCAGTTTTGTTACCAATATAATTGACAATGTTATTTTGCATAGGATTTGTATTTTTCTTTCTCTCTTAGAACATAAATCTAAGACTTTTGTTCTTGAATAAATTTCTTTTTTTATCTTTAAGTTAATATTTTCTATCCTTGGGTAATTCATTTGTTTTATCTCTTGAACTTTTTAAAGTGGAAATCTTTGATCATTAATTGATGTTGGATGGTCAAACATTTCATGGTTTCACCTTAAAATCTTTACAATCTAAAAGTCCTTTTTTCCTCTTTATGAATCAATCATTTGTTTAAGAGACTTTTGTTTTCAAGTAATTAATGCTCCTTTTGTTTCTTAAAATAATAAAGAAATAATAAAATCATATGCTTAAGTGAACTAAAAAATAATTTTATTTTTCTTTATTAACTTTCCCAATCTATAACCATCAATATATTGTTTTAATTCTTTTTCTTATTACATACATGCTATTTAAGTCTCTTAAAATTAAAAATGTTTTCATGGATGATTAGTGTTAACATTTCCAAATCAATCTAAACTTTTCCTTAACATATTTAAGCCTTTTTGGGAGTGCTCATTGCCAACATTTATAGCTTGCTTTGTTATAATGATCTTTAAAGCTATGATCCTTTTACTAATCCTCATAACATCTATTACACCTTTTAAATTTTTACTCAAAATTATGAAAATTCTTTTTCTATCATGCTTCTAACCTAATTGTCAGAACTTAAATCCTAAAGTATGAAATTCTTTTGCCTTGTCTCTTATCTACTTAGCTTTTGGAGCACACAACATTTATATCTCATTGGATAATTATATTTAAAAATTCCATGAACTTTCTAACTAAAGTACATATACTTTAATATCCTATAATAATTCTTGGGTCTTGGACTGACTTTTTTATTCAGTCATTCAAGATAATATGGTATCTCTTGCTCATTTAAGACAACATCCAGGTGTGTAGAGCTCGTGCTCACTTGTCACTTTAATCATACAAAATTACACATTCCTTCCAAGGGATGCATTAACATTAATGCAATTTTTTTGTGCTTCATGTCATTTTTTTGGTTAGTTTTAAATAGGTTCTAAATTGCATAGCACAACCCTTCACTTCATTTAAATAGAATCTAGACTTGGAAGAACCCTGTCGAACTAGTAGATAGTTTTAGATGGTGCAATTCTATGGTTTGATTGCCTCATCTATTGAACTAATAGATTGAAAAGTGTGGTTAAGTATTTCTTAGGCTAGCTTGTATTTTATCCATGAAATTAAGGTTTAATGATATTGGAAAATCTGCTTAACTTTTTACATGTCAATCCATGTCCAAAAATGTGATTAGTCTATGTAAAAAGACTTTTAACGAAGATAGCGAAGAATTAAATTTATGTGGCATTTTTTCAAAAAAGATAAAAAACATGGGCCCTCCATAAAATGAACTTTGCATGCTGCACTAAAATCCATATTATGTAGTGAAGTGATCACATGAGATCTCAGGAAATTCAAGAAAACATCAGTGAAGAGTAACTGTGACTAGAAATTTTCTTAGAAGGAAGTCCATACTTCAGAGTATGAATTTACCAAATGTAAGAATTCGAAAAACAATGGAGATGATCCGTTCTATAAAAATACAGATCAAAGAAAGAAAGATGCAAAAATAGAATAGCAGCCTGTAGGAAAGCCATGCACAATGAATGAGAGAAAGAAAACTAGAAATAAAATGTAGGAGTAACTAAACTCCCCAAATCCTTGAAATGCACTCAAAACTTAACAAACCTTAGACTCTCTACTTGAGATCTTAGTCATAGCTTCTGAAGAGTTCTATCCAGAGTTCCTAGACTTGGTCACTTGATAATTGTTTAACACTTTTTTAGGCTTCTATTCATCTCATTTAGCTTGGAACCTTTAATCATTTAAAGTGTATTAGTTTAGCAATAATATTATGCAATTGGAATTCAAGAAATTGGAGATGAGCTTAACAAGCATATATACAAGTGTCTACTAATTTATTAAATTCTTTGCTATGGTCAATATCAATTATAAATATTTGGTATGTTAACATTGGAAAAATGTGATATATGATTTATGCTAATCATAGAGGAGTATATTTGATGTTGCTTCTTGGAAATATTAATGTTGGGAGTATGGTGAAAGAAAATCGCAAACAACTGTTATATGGAGGTATCAAATTATTTTATGCAGCAAGTTTTCTTTCGAGATTATAAAATCAAAAAGGTATTTAGAAACAATGTTTGATGAAAACAATTCCTTTCATAAGGAACACTGTCAAGCTTTTAAAATAGGGCATTGGGAATGTTTTTTGGATGTCTCAAGGGAAGAATGAGGTTTACTACGTTATGATGTTAAGGTCATATCTTAAGGTCACTTGGTCAAACAATGGTTGATCTTTGTTCCACGTGGATTAGAAATCTTTTTTCTTTGTTGTAGTCATACTACATATATGTTTTACTTTTGAGTGCTCATATTTTTGAATGCACCATAGAAAAGTGGAGGAAATATGGTATGAGTTGTAGGTCATTCTTGAATATTGACTATAGCTTAAACTAATAAAATTCTATAAATGGAGTCCTCACTAAATTCTATTTTGATTTTCAATTGAATAGTGATTTTTTAGAGAACTTTTTGTTGTAGATCATATCATATGTATTTTGCACTGAAGAATATGTCTAAATTTTTCTTTGGATTAGCCAGCAAACATCGACATTATTTTATGTGAACTTAATTATTTTAATCTATTGAATTCGATTCCTTGATTTTATATAACTTCCTCTTGTTTGATGCACTCAAATAGGTATAGTTTTCTTAAACTTATATTTCATTTTATGGTTTATCTTTTCTTCGAGCAATTGAATTTTGTTAAGTGTATATGTTGTAGTTAGTATTTTGAGTAATAACTCTTTTACATGCTATTTCTTATCGGTAAAATGTTTTACTAACTGGTATAGTTTTTGCATATGGAGAAACAAGCTAATGTAAGACATATACCATGAGAGGATCTGCCAGCCAATCGAGAATCATACCCCTTTCTATTCATAATTTATTCAGAATTATTCAAGAGGTGGTTTACCTACACAACTATAAATACTTCTAGTCTTTTTTATGAATAATTTTTAATAATTTATTATCATTATTTTTTAAATTTTTTGGAGTGTTCCTTTTAGAGGGTTATTTTTTATCTTAATTTTTGGCTTTAATTACACTTGCCTTTTTGAACTAATAAAATAGTTTAACATCCATGTCCTCATTTACTGCATAAAAACCCTTAACTATTAAAAATGTTTTTCATCTACCAGGCATAGATCTACTAGTAATTATTAGCTTTACGTTTCATGTCTAAAAGGAATCAGAGTTTATGTAAAAATTAGTTTAATATTGTACTGTCTGCATAACAATTTAGCTTTATTTTTTGTCAATTAGAAAGTGGATAGAGAGTTCCTTGTTTGAGTGACTTACATGGAGATATACAATGAGAAAATCAATGACTTGTTGGCTCCTAGGGATCGAAAGATTCAAATTAACAAATCACTTGAGGTATATTTCCAGTATGTTCAATATGGTTCCATGTTGCATCATTAGAACTTTATTTATTTCTATTTGAACTATAAGTTCTACCTTATTTATGAAGAGAGGAATATATGTTGTTGGTTTTAAATAGGAGATTATTACCTCTCTCATGCAAGTTCTTCAACTCATGGAATTTGGTGAATGTAAGGCCAATGCCTCATTTCGTCATTTCCCTTATATCGTAGTAGCATTGCAACATAAGGGCACAAATTCTTTTGTTTTACAATTCATTAACACATTAAGGAGACAAACATGATCCTTTACAGTAGCCACTCTCATAGAATTTTTCGCATGGCATGTATGTTTATTTGTTATCGTTTTTTCTGTCGAGCATTTTTTAAGTATCTCAACTAATTAAATTTAATTCCAGATTGTTGAAAGTAGGGAGAGAAGTGGAGAAGGTGATTAAATTAATTGTTTTGATGTTGTTCATGTATCTATTCTAGTATGTTGTTTTGGTAGCAAAATAATCATGCTTTTGTTTTGTTTATTTGTCATCTTTTATGCTTCTTTTTGGAATAATTCTTCATTGTTTGCATAATGTTTTCTTTTTCTTTTTGATAGAATTTTGTTGATCTTCTTGGATTAGAGCGTGCTGTTAAAATAGTTGTAGAAGGTGTGCACTTGTTAGAAGGCTCATACATAAATTAGTGCTTGATGACCCTTGGTACCATAAATAAGAAACTAAGTAATGGTATTGAAAGCCAAGAGTATGTTGCATCATTATATTTTTACTTTTCAATTATATGGCTCACGTGTTGTTTCTCATGGAAGATTGTGATCTAGTGATCATGTACCACATCTTGATAGCAAGTTAACTCGCATTTTGCAACCTTCTCTTGATGGAAATGCAAATACTGCTATGATTTGTAACATCACCCTCCCACAGCTTATTCAATTTATTAGATTTAAATTTACCTAGGAATTTACTGCATGAATTCCCACATAGCTTGTGCAATTGACCTGACAATATTTAAAAGATAAGGTTATGGGTTGTTAAGGTCATAAAGATGTCTAATACAGTAGATGTAAATTAAAATTAATTAGGACCTTATAAGATTTGGCTAAGAGTATTATCATAGTTAAGCCACTAACTTGTGTAGCTTTAAAATCATTTTATGCTATCCATATCCAACTCTATCTATTCAAGGGACAAAAATTAGTTGGACATATAAAAAGAATTCATGTTGAGTTTATTGAAGTGTTTGATTTTTTTGTAAGGTATTTTCATCTTGAGCCCTCATTAGTAGACTTTTTTTCAAAATGGCAATAGTAGAAATGAAAGTGTGGAAATGGCAAGAAGCAAAGGAACGAGGTGAAGGGAGAGGAGGATTTTTTTATAAATAGATTGAATTCTCTAAGAATCAATTCTAGTGGTTTTAAATTCATGAACTTTTAATTCTTAGAATTCCCTAAATTTTACAAGTTTTTTTTACTTTTTAAAAGCACTGATTTGTTTCGTAGATCCTCATCATCCCTTTTTTATAGAGTTTTGGGTATAATATTTAATTATAAAACAAAAAAGATGTGATTTGGATAAAAAATTTAAAATTCTACACTTGTTCTTGTCTATTTGCTCGCTAGTGCCGCAAACTTGCATCTGTGCACATATGTCAGTGGGCTGTCCAGTAGAATCGTTACTATTTTTGCATGCAAAACCTGTATGTAGTAGTCATTACACGTCTGCCCTCCCCATACAAGTGCACTTGCCTGATGTATCGTGCCCTTTTGCAAGTGTTCATGCATCTTCACATGTAGCGGTTGGCTAGTGCACTGTAATGCTTGCTTTGAAAGCCTGTAGCATATCTTTGGGTATCACCAGAAAATGCTCTTGTTGCTTCGTGCTATTTTGTTGATCTTCATAGTTTTATCTCTCCCTTGATTCTTTTCATCAATTTTGGATTCAATGAGCTTGGAAGTGATCTCTTGATTAGTACCTTGAATATTTGGAAATTTGTTGGAGCTTCCAAATCCTTTTGATTATCTACTTTTGGATTTTGGTTCATGCTTCATAGTTGTTGGAAATTGACAGTAAATTGCTCTGAATCTATAACTTTATTTGTTAAATGATAAACACCTTATGAATTGCCATTTCTTTAGTTGCATATTTCCTACATTTTTGACAAATAATTTATACAACTTTTCATAATAACAAAAACATTATGAAGGTACTAGTTTTAAACTTCATAATGATATTTCTTCATTTTAAAAATTTTTTTATTATAATTGTTGTTTCCCAAATATCGATACAACTAAAAATGAGTTTTCTGTGTCATAGTGGTTTGGAGTACATACCTCCCCCTTGCTTAAGATTGTCAGTGTTTGTACCTCATCTTGCTTAAATCATTGTTATTCTTATATAGTCCCGCTTTCCAATCTATGTCCATTTTTTGACATTATAATTGAACCCCATTCCATCTATTTGTGTTGCACCATTTTTTCATGCCTTTTTTTTCTTCTACTCTATGCTTCCTTTCTTTCTTCTCATCATCCTTATCTTTGATGTCTCTATCATCTTCACTAAGCCTCTTTGGTGGGCAACACCCTTTTTTATTCATCACTAGCTATCATAGTTCGATCTAGCTGATCCTTGCCCTCGTCAACCATCCTTTGATTTGTTAGGTGCTGTACCATGCATCTTTTCTTTGCCTCTCAAAACCTTATCTCATTGTCTTGTTATTCCTTTGTCCTATATATAATGCTCTTTCCCTTGTCTCACTTCCTACTAACAACTTCATCTCAAGATGAAGGCTAAAACTCACCTTTCTAAATTAGTGAATTAGGCACAAGTTGTGCCCACTCTCTCCGCCCACAAGCATGGCATTAAAATCCAATTTTTCTGCCCTTTATGTTGCAATCACTTCAACTACCTCCCTTGTTATACATACAACACTCATTATTACCCTAGCTGATTACATGAAACTTTATTCCAAAGCCATCTACACTTGTCTAAAAGTCTTAATTCATTTTCTAAGAAAACCTTGTGTAGGAACATAACGTAACTATGCTAGAATGGTGGTGTTGGCATTAGAATATGAGGCAAATGGCTTAGTTTCCATGTTAGGTATTGTATTAAAAAACTAGTTCTTAGCAAGCATGCATCTTGTGGAGGCCATGGCATGGAAAGGTAAAGCAAGCCATCTTGTGTTAGATACCATTGATTATGTTGAGGGATCATCTAACCATGAGTTTGTCATTTGGTGATACCCATCTATTATAAGATTTGTCTTTTGAAGTTCATTGTAACTTAATCTAACACAGTTAAGTCCATCATCCCTTAAAAAGTGGTGGTTCCTCTTCCCTTCATTTGCTCAAGAATTATTGATTCTCCTCTCTAGCCCAATGAATAAACCTTCAAATGTTCATTGTTTGAATGTTAGATGTTGGCATGATAACTCCTAGATCTGTGAATATAAAGATCAACTTATGTCCTTTAAGTATATTGTTATGGCTTTGCTTGGGATCAAACTTAATGATGTTGAATTCTAGAGCATTTTTCATAATTTAAGGCTATTTCATAATAAAGGTTATTATCATAATTGTAATTATTACTTTGTTTGTTGGTTCTTAGGCCCCTTACTCGAGGTTTTTTGATTGCTTATGCTTACAATGACTAGGACTATAAGGTTGCCCCTTAAATGGAGCTAATGGGAAGGAATCAAATGAGAAATATAGTAATTCTTCTTATAAATGTTATGGTGGATGATGTTCCTTGCTTGGTCCCCAGCACCATTATTTTGTTCAACAATTGTTTAAGGAATCCAATCCTTTCTAAGATTTCTTTAGCTTTGTCCAATGACGATTGATGATTGTCATCCCAAATTCCTTTGTGTGGTTGTCTTTAAACCCTGTCTCTAATTGCTTAGCTTGCATCATTTCTTATATGTCTAAATCCAAGGGGAATCTTCTTAAAGTTCATGAATCCTTAAACTGACAATTGAAATTTAAATTTATTAAGGAGAACCAAGGGATTTTACCTTGTGATATGGCCGTTAAAATGACTGACCCAAGCATAAGTGAATCAAATGCTTTCGCAAGTTCTAAAGGAATCTAGATCCCTTGAAGAAAAGATTGATTTTTTCTTTTCCACGAGAGCATCTTCTCCTTGCATGATTGGTTGCTTTATAAGGAAAGACAATGTAAACTTGATATCCCTAGCTTTAAGAAGTTTATCTCTTATGGATTGCTCAATATGCAAAGTTTTTTTTGTTGCTTGTTGAAGAAAACAACTTGAACATATTTTATGGTTATTAAAATGTAGGAAGGAATCTAATTCTCTTGGAATGACTATTTTTATTTGTGTCTTCATGATTGAATACAAACCTTTGTTGTTGACATCCTGATAGACAACTTTGGGCTCTAATTTACCCTTCGTGCTCGATTGGGTTGATGATCTCTGATCAATAGGCTTTTGGAACATTGATCTTTGTGGGATTCTTGAAACTATCAATACTTTTTTAAATTTGAAATAATCTGATTAGTTGGCTTCATTATTGAGTTCTTCTTAGATTATTTGGATATCATATGGAGGAATTACATTAAGGTTGTCACTTAGTCCATTGCTACAATAAGGTTTGTATGAACATTTGTGTTACAGATATCATGCTTATTGCAAAGGCAATTATTTCCCAGTAAATCTTAGAGATAGACCAATCTCTATTTATTACTTTGTTTATAAGATCATTACTGAAATTTTGGCTAATAGATTGCTCGACATCATTCCCAACATTATCCAAAAAGTGTAAATAGCTTTAATTAAAGGTAATACCTTATTGACAACATGAAGTTGGTTATAAAACTTGCTTAGAAAGTTTGTACGAAATAACCTAAAATGGTCTTTTATAAATATTGATATATCCAAGGGTTTTGGCTCAATTAACTAGAACAATTTTTTCCACTAAAAACTAGAAGTTATAAGTTTTTCCCCAAGCACCTTGCTTAGATGAAGATGTGCATCTCTAATATATGTTTCTCTTTTTGGGGTTATTTAGTAAGTGTAGAGGGTTTTCTCATTGTTGTCTTATTTCTCTCTATCTTTAGTAACATTTTGTATGCCTTCTCATGTGCTATTGATGTACTCTTGATGACACATTTAGGGAGAATAGATTTAGCCCCCTTAGAAGTAGAAACACTTACATCACTTGTTTTGTCTTTATGTATTTATTAATGAACACATTTTAATTACAAAAAAGAATTTGTGAATGCCATTGTAAGGTACAATATCTCAAATCATACTACACAACCCATGCTTAATATATTTGTTGGACAACGTATCGTACAATCGATTTCTATTAAGTAATCAAGGAATTCATTGTATAGGTTTGGTTCCATCCTCGTATTTGTATTATGATAAGAAATCTCTAACACCTAATTATATTGGTCCAATTCACCTTTCAGAGATGTATGATCCATAACATACATGCACAACACCATAATGTTGATTGTCATAGGTCAATAATAGCATCATACAAGTATAAAGCGTGATAAACATAGCAATGCATTGTCTAATACAATCCATACTAATAAATGTAAAGATGGTTGGATGAGCAATTGGACAAGATGATCTATTGATTTAGTGGTACATAGCTTATTGTATTCTTTGATTTTCATTTTTCTTTAGTACAATCATTAACATCTACTCATGTGTCATCTAGGTACAATCATCTTGTTGTACTAATATGATAATCTTAAATTATCAAATTTACTTGAGCTCCAAAAATTTTCAAATGCAATGGATTTTTAATTTAACCACTATACTATATTTTCATTTGATCAGAACAATTCAATTTTTATTATTTTCCCTTTTCACACATAGGCCAAAAAGCTTCCCAACTGAAGCTGCTAGGATCGTACTAGTACGATCTAAACGATTGTCCTATACGATCATTACACTAAAAAATTGTATTTATGTCCAGCAATTTAAACTTCTCAAGGAACTCATATGCATCTCTTTCTTGACAGTCAAGTTAATTACTATATGTTTTAAGAAAAGAGTGTGGGCCAAGTCTTTATCTTTTTATGTTATATCTACAAAACATAAATGAAAATCCCTTCCTTTCCTATAGTCTTCATTTTTCTTTTTTCAATCCTTTTTTTCTCAAATGATAACATTGTTTTCTTTCCTTCCTCCTATTCAACTGTTCCCTTTCTCTCTTTGCCCTTTCACTCTCTCTCTTCTTTCCCAAAGTTTTCCAAACATATGCACTAAGTCTTTGGCATAGGAGAAGTTAAGAGGTCTAAAATGATTTCTTTTTATTAATATTTTCTTTGTAAATTAATAGAAAACTCAATTCAGCTCTTAAAACTAAAAACTACATATCGATAGATTCCTCAAAATGATACCTTCACAACTAAATACTCAAATATAAATTAATACACAGGTTTTTTGGCACTTTTTTTTGGATGCTTACAATTAAATATTTGTTTGAATTCTTTAATTGCATTGCTTATATTTGATATATTTTTGAGAGGATATAGGTGTTTAATTAGACAAGTTATTACTAAAAACAATACTTTAAAGAGATCCAAACTAGAGCTCACAAGTGTTTGGAATTATGTGGAAATCTCAAAGCCATTCAAAGACTCATATTTCGGGCTCCACAATAGTTTGCATTCTATGTAGTTAGTAGTGAAACTAATCCTCTTCCAATGAGAATCGAATAAGAATGTGTTGATGATCTGGAAACCCCATTGAGAATAGTGCATTAAACTGAATTTTCTTGAATTCCAATCGTACTATTTATTTGCTTGGTCGACCATGGGAGAATGTCCTATTTAATGTGAATTTGAAAGGAGCAACTCTCTTCTTTATCTCATCTCCTTAAAACAACACTTCATGTTCCTCTTTATATGAGGATGCAGGTTTGATTATGATCAAAGAAGTGGTCTCTACCTCCTCTAGCACCTCGACTGAAGAGAAATTTGGAGAAGGAAACCCTCCTTGACTCCTCACTGGAACACCTTCTCAAGGCAAAGAAGCTTAAAAGTATATTACATAAAAACTAGCACTGAAAGAGGGGGGAAATACTTGCCATAATACATGCTTTTGTAATCCAAAACACTACTCATTGTTTCGATATCATTTAAGTTGCAATGTCAAAGTCACAAAGTTGTTCTATCAAAGTTGCCAAGGGATTCATTTAATTTAGTCTTATGTGTGAATAAATTTGTGTTTTCAAAATAGTCAAAAAGCATATGGTTCATCAATATACAAAGTAGTATTTAATTTTTTTGTTGTTAAATTATCTTTTGCTTTATGAAAATATTTGCAAAATTATATAGATAATAGAGGTTTTTATGACTATTTGTAAAGGTTAGTTTAGGAATAGAAAAAGTGTTTACACAAATTTTATAGAGGGACATAGCTGCTATTTTTGTTTAAAGTAGTTGATAAAACAACAGAAATCTTTGCCATGATGGATTTTGTGGGTTGCATAGTACGTGTAAATATTAAATTACTACTTTTTCTTAAGAGTAATGTCGACCTAAAGCCCTTTCCTTTTAGGTTTTAGATGAAGACAGTAATGTTTGCTACTATTAACAAACAAATCACTTAGGAGCATAAACAATTTGATGTATATTTTATGAGGTTTCTCATCTCACATTCTTAATCCCTTGAACAGTTACTATGGTATGCTTTACAATGACCTATTATAACCAGGATATTTTATCAAATCTGACAAATTACATTGGGACTTATAGTGTAGTGGTGGGGCTTAGTGTGCATGGCCTAAATTTAGTAATAAGAACATAAATAATTTTGCAGCAATGACATATCATTTTTTATTGGCTTCTCCTCATGTTAATGTTATGCTATTTCCAAGAGATCTTTTAGTTGTTTAGATGGAATATTTGTCAAATATTAACTAATTAATGCATGTTATTTATCATATTTTTTTTGTGGTAGGCCCATGTAGATGACACTAAAAGCAGTCTCTCGTTTGCAAGCAGGGCTTTTCATGTAAAAAATTGCGCCTGTGTGAATGAGGTGTACTTGATATACAAGTTATTCATCCTATAAAAAACATTCAATTACGTACACTACATTTGTTTTTTTATTTCTTTTTATTTTATTTAATTGACTGCTTTTAGATATTTGCATATCATTTTAACTTTTCAAACTATTGTTTCTTTGAGCAAAAAAATTTTGATTGATGCTACACTCTTGAGGCTGTAAAAAGGGAAATATAGGAGCTTTGGGCAATGTTGCTGGTGCTTCTTTTTTAGCTCTAAAGGCTTCTATTCTCTTTCTTTAGCCAGCCACCAAAAGGGAAATCATTTTATGCATATACGTTATAGAGCTCTCACTCTAAACATCTTGAAGAATAAATTGTTAATCTGTGCAATAATTTATTACCGGTTTGGTGTACGGCTCTACTGTTAGTTTTTCATTTTGACATTTAATTGTTTGAGACAGAATTCTTCATGATTGCACTCAATTTTTGTGTTATAGAGTGAGCTTGAGAAGGAGTGAATAGCTTTGGAGTTGGAGGGAAAGAAAGCAAAAGCTTGCTAAGAGATAAGGTTTTTGAAACAAGAAAGGAAGATTGAGAATCTCAGCTCATTGATATTATTTTCTGAAATGGATTAGAATAGCTTCTCATTTAATGCTTGTGTTTTTTTCCATTGGTTGATTGGCAATCTAATTCTTTTTTTTTATTATTTATGTGATGTTTAGATAGACTTTATGGTGCTAGTTGCTAATTGCCTTTTATTTCTAAAGTTGCTTATGGTTAGCCTGCAAAAACCTTTTGGGCTAGAGCAACAAATTTTCCCTAATTGTTAGTTTGTCTTCTGGTGTGCTATCATCGCTAAAGGAAGGCATAGCATATTATATGTTTCTAAACACAGATAAAGGTTTTTATTAGGTTATTTGTAAGGCTTATTGATTGCCTTTTTAAATATTCCTATAATTTATGTTTTACGTTTACTTCTCTTAACCTTATAAATACTTGTATTTTATTATTTATGTTATATGGAACATCTCTTGATTAAATTTACTAGTCATCAACATCTTCAAGTCAAAATGGGATGGCATTGTATTGGCTTTAATCTAGTAGATAAGGAGTTGTGTTGGAAAGATGTGGTAGTAGCCTCTTCACATGTGGAACATGAAATGTATTGTAGTTCTTCATGGTGATGGTCATAAAAAGATTGCCTTTTAGGTACGAGACTGGCTTTATTATGGATTCTTGACATGACTTGCAAAGAAGAATTTTAAGATGTCATGCAAAGAAGTGGCTTGTACTTCATTTGCTAGAACTATGCTATGTTTAATTTCTTTGTCAAAAATATTTTACTTTATTGCCTCTTAAAAAGGTTGGCAAATTTCTAATGAGTTGCAGTTCATTTGGAATTGGCACTATTTTCTTAACAGGAGCTCTAAGATTCAATGTGAGCATAGCCTTTATTTTTCTTCAAAAAAAATTACCTCAAAATTTTTTATGATTGTAAACAACTCTTTACCATCGAGTTGCAGAATATTTGTTAGTACAAAATTTCAGAAAGTAAAGTAGAAGTAAAGTTTTTCCAAATTGAACTGTAATCATTTTGCTATTTGCTTTGCTCAGCCACCACCTTAGGATTGCTTGAGTCCATCTTTATTAGTTTTGAAGGTTTTTATGGCCCTCATTAGCATTTTTTTCTTGTATTCCCCCTCATCAATCCCAATCTTTAGTTATGAGAATATTACAGAGTTAACATTTTTTTATCTCAAACAATAGCGAAGGGTCACCTTTTTTTCCTTGAAATTTTTTCTATTCTTTGCATTGTAAGTGTTGGTTATGTATATACAATTCAATTTTGATTAATTTATTTATCTTTTTGGTTAATCTTCTGATCATGGAATATTTTTGTTTGTTGCTTACAATTTATATGCTTTTCATGCACCTATGATAACTTGCTTCATATTTTGACATTTTTTTATTTCCTTTTATTTATTTTTCATTGTTATATTTTATGTTTAAAAATATATTATTATTATTATTATTATTAATTTAGTTTTTTTGGTTACAGGCAAGGAGGCAGGTGACCTGGTGCCATGGGGCTTTTCAAAAGAAAATGACTGATGAGGTAATACTTGTTGATGCATCCATCAGAATTATTTTAGCTTTCATTTATGTTGTCTTATTTATGATTTATTTGTTCTATATTGTAATATTTCTAATATTTTGGAATAAATTCTATTAATTATTTGACATCCTTGATTGAAATCCATCTACCAATCAAGCCATTGATTGCCTTCTGTATCACAAGTGATTTTTATTCTGATTCAATCTGGTTTACTGACTCTATATTTCCATCCTAAACATCTAGTTATTACCTAATGGATCCATTAGTTTTTTCTTTATTCGTCTTGATGCATTGTTCAAAGTATGACTCTAATTCCACCATTTTATGACCTTGCCTTAGTATCGAGGTATTGACTAGTTTGTTCTCTAGAAAGGTTTTGCTCATTTAAGGTTTACATTCATAGGTATTGATCATTATATTCCACCATCTAAAAGTCTACTAGAGTTTTTCATTGCACTACTGATTTCACTTTTGAAATTGATGATTCCTCCCCATTGTCATTGGCCTCAATTGTCAATCATAAGAAAACAATTTTGAAAAATTGCACCAAAAGAAGTAATGTTGTCGACCTCAGAATTATGATGCAACATACTTATAGACATTTTTCTGGCTACTATTCCATAGTTGATTTTTGCATTCTTTAGGTTTATAACCATTGCAATTTCAATGGTATGATTTGTTAGTTAACTGCTACATGTGAAACTTTCCCTTTTCCTTTCATGATGGGTTGGATGTTCTAGAAATTGACTATTTCTTTATAATTTCTTCCTTGTTGGGGCAAGGATGTTTATAAGATTTCATGGTCAAGTCTATTTGGAGTTGTGCTTGTTGTCAACGAGAAATTTTCTTCTTTATTAATAGGGAGGAGCATGTGCTCATTGGATTATTTAGAGATGCAAATTTATTTAAATTAACTTTTAAAGTGCCCAAATATTTCAAAGGTTTAGAAAAGTATTTCCATTTATTTGCTTAGAATGTATAGGCTATCCTTTTAATCTCATATAAAAGACTAATTTCTAAAAAATGATAATTATCACATGACCTTTGACGTTTTTTTCTACATTTAAGCATTTTGAATATTGATTGAAGTAAATAAAATTAAATAAACTTTAGTGGCATCTTATTTTGTAAGGGTATTCCTATTTAGCCTTTATTTATTTGACTTTGTTTAAAATACATTATTATTGAGTGAACTCTTGGATTATATAGAAGCCAAAACCAATAAGCACGACTACGCACTAGCAATGCAAATGCCTTCAACCACATAGAGTTCTATTCTCATTCCTTTCTTTTTCCAATTTCAATTCATAAAATAGAGAATAGTCAAACATTATAATTGACTTAGGGAAGAACTATGTACAACATCTATTTAAAGGTCAAAAGCAATATATAGTTTCACCTTATCAACTCAATCATGGTTTCTTGATGCTTAAGAAACAAGGTTTCTTTAAATGACAAATTGCATGTAGGCTTTTGAGATTTGGCAAAATTTTCAAGTTTTTTACTTTTCAAAATTTGCCACTATGCTCGTAAATGTTTTAAATGTTATAATTAGATTCTTGACTCTTTTGTTTCCTTCTAAATATCATTCAAATATTCTAATATAATTCTTAGATATTTGTATATTTGTTAAGTAGATCTCAATAGGAAATTATAGTTTAAGAATAAAAAATTAGACTAGTTTCTTCTAGCTAGTAAATCAAAGTTGTAAGCCAAGATGCTAAAAAACATTTTGTTTTAGGTTATAAGTCCTTAATGTAATTTTTCTGCCTACCTCTTATACTTTCAAATTATCTTTTTCTTATGTCTTGTTTGGTTTGTCTATTTTTCTATTCATATGAAAAAAATTTTAATAGAACATCTTCTAAAAGGTTAAATATTTCAAAAACATCAAAACCTTTTTTCTCTAAGCTTATTCTCAATTACTAAAAAAACCAGCCATCTTTCTCTTAAATGTATTTATTTTTACTCATATTCCAAAATGTAGTCACTCGTTCTTCATAGTATTTATTCTATTTATGAAAAATTTAACTGTCTTGCATTGTGACTACATAACATTGCAATCTCATAACAATCATATCGACATACCTTAAATCTTAAATTTGATGTTTTTTCCCACATGACAATTTGTTAGTTGTGGCAGTTATTCATCAAGCAATAAGTATTTTGAACAAAATAGATGGTATTAGTATAATATCTTTGTTGATGGTTTAGGGAAGCTTTTTTGTTCATAGAATTATGGATTTGTTAGCTTATGCTTTGTGAAACTAGGTAAAAAAATGCTCAAATCCCTATGCATGTTGCAAAATATTTTTGAAAGTTACTGTTAGGGCCAATGTTATCTATTTTTTGTAGTAAAAAGATGGACATATTTGTCTTTTTTCTCATGTGATTAAAAACGTTATGGAAAAGTGAGTCTTTACAAATAATATATTCAAACCTATTACAAGATTATTTTCTTCAACCACATTTCATCAAACAAAATTAAAATTTCCTTTAAAAGACAATTTTTTGTTCCTTTCTTAAATGTCAATAAATGAAATAAACAAATCCAATACCTTTTTTACAAGCTTTCTAAAATGTGTCCTTACTAGGTTACCTTCTAAGTTAAATGAGGAAAACTGATAGTGTGGAGCCAATTAAAGAGAAGCTAGAATTTTCATTCTACTTCCATTCAACTGTCCTATGCAGGAAATTTGCATGGAGATATGTTACCTTTGGGAAGCTATTTACCTGATATTGCTGATGGCACTGATATGGCCAAGGACTTTTTCCTTCCTAATGAGCATGCTTTACTGAATTATACTTGCCAAAAGAACACTCATCAAAATAGAGATAGTTTTAATTCACTATGTATTCTGCCTTCCCGACACAAACACCCTCTCTCTCCTTTATCTCTTTCAAATGTCTGGAAGTTTTGCAAATTATGGTTTTTTATTACTTTTTAGGAAGAGGAGCAATCTTCAGCTAAGCTGCCCAAATTTGGTGATCTTTCCTTAAATAGTGATAGCTAGGTGTCTGTCTTCCTATTGCCTCCCTTGTAAGTTGTTTCTTATGCCCTATTGTGAACAAATAGCAAGGTGTCTCTTTTTTGATTATTTTTAAGGATTTGAACATGAAATTTCTCCAATAAAACTATATGGAATTAGAATAAATTCCTATAAACAAAATTATTACTTTGTCAACATGTCATTTGAAGGAATTTGTGTCTCCGGATCATTGCAATCTAACTGAACTAGAAACTGGAGGAATTTTCGTAATCAAATAACTCGAAGAAGAGGTTCTGACCAAAAAAATGTTCCATTGAACATAGTTTTTTTAACTATTATTGAATTAAAGTATTCTTATTGTGCAAATTGAATCTTTAGAAATGGAGAAGACTTCATTGTAAATGAACTTGGACAATGTTGTTACTTCGACAACTTAACAGAATGCTTGCTTTAGGGAGAAGTGTGAAGATGTATGTTTTCTTTGCTGCAGTTCTGTTCGATGTAGTAGGTGCATTGTTTATTGAATATTTTCATTTATTTATGAGTTTTTTCATGGCCTTATGTTGGACTCTGGTTCATACCAAGAGTGCTAAGGAAACTGCTTAATTAACTTAAGTCTCTAACATATTAGTGATAGTCCTTTTCAATCAAACCCGTTTTTACTTTATGTCTTGCTTGTTTTTAAGGAACCAATTTAATCTATTATGTTCTAGGAACATAGATCTCATAACTAAATTAAGAATTCCTTTTTTATAGTTTGAAATCCATTTTAATTATTTGAAAGTTTAATATTAAAGTTTGTGTTTGGTTATTACTACAAACGCTACGATGTCAGATCGATGTGATTTATTAATTTGTCTTGTAGTCAGTTGTAATCTTCAGTAAACTTAACATAAATAGCATTGATATTGATACTTTATCTTGTACTGATTACATAAAAATTAAAAAGTATTATGTGCAAATGCAAGTTAATTATAGAAACCATACATATAAATAAGAACAATGACATAAAACCACAAAATATGATCTTAAACTATCAAATAATTGACATTAAATGAATCAACTAGGAAGATGTTCGACAAAATATGTTAAGTAATTTCGAGCTTCTACTGCACTAGGAAAGAAAAGAAAGCATGACAAAAGTTGGTAAAGGCATCAGACATCTTCAGCTTACTCTGAAGGTTACAATGGAGAATGGAGCAGTAGTTGGCAACATCAAGCAAAAAATAGAAAAATGGTTAATGGGTAGAACTTTCTTAGCATCCAATTTTATTCTTAAATCCCTCTATATATGTCTGGATCTATCTCTCCTTATCATTTCCTTCATTTTTAATCCTCAACCACATATCTATGTTTTTAAATAAAATTGCAATTTTTCTTTCAGCTTTAAAAATAGTGCCCTGCCTACTTGCAATACAACGTAACCACAAGTGTATATTCAGATGGTGTTGTTTGCTACACAGATGAATTTTTTTTATTTTAATTGCATTTCAACAGACTGTGCATTGAATAATGATGATACTTTAGCTAAAATTTCATTTCATTTGGATTGTTCACTTTGTTTAAGAGTTTATTTTCTTATAAGCAAGTAACATTTGGTGATGTTAATTGCAACATTTCATTCAATTTTTTTGAATTGAAAATTTTAATTAAAATATTCCTAGCTGTATGATGCGTAAAATAATTGAACTCAAGTAATGTTTTTTGTCAATGTGCAATTACTAACTCCCTTGTATGGTACTACTTGTTTAATTCTCAAGATTGTGTGAGTGTGCAAGCAATGCTTCTAAACAAAAAAATATGCAAAAAAATTATGAATTCATTAACCAATTAGAAATGAGTATATTTTCATCTTATGATAAGAGTAGCTTTCTTAAGTCAAGCAACATCAAGTGTCACACCATGTACAGGTCGAGTGGTCAATTTAGCATAAATGATTCATAAAAGTTATGCAATATATTTTCTTATAATTTAAAGTTTCATTCTTTCACTAATTGTGACAACCCACTTTTTCACAATATGTCATCATAGGTAGTAAAAATGTTTTTTTTAGTTATGCAACCTCAAAACAACATCTTGATCACCAAAAATTGGTAAGTACTTAGGCTGCATTGATTAATATTATCATGAAACTTTGTGCTAGCATTACAAATTCTAGTGGGTTTCAGGCAAAACAACTTGTTTTGAAGTTCTTGTTTGTTCACACAAAATAATGTAGCAAGTTTACCCATTGAAAGGGTAAATTCTACTTGGAGATGAGATTTTTATGATCATAAATATTATCTTTTCATGTGAATTAATTAGCATCACGGTCGGATCTAATTTTATTGAAAGGTTTGTGATTGAAATTGCATCACCAACTTTATTTGCTACAACTTTTATTGGAGGTAAGATCTTTTAATCAACTAATCTATTTACTCTAACTTGTTTAAGTTGTGAAATTATGAGAAAATGTTGTGAAAGGCCTTAACAAGTATAGGTGCCTTAAGATTCTTGTAAAAGGTTGAAAAAAGTCCATGTTTGAGGGAGTTCATATTGAAAAGGTTTGTATAAATGCAAACTATTTAGTTTTTAAGAGCATCGCAATTATGATCACTTGTTTTGACATCAATTACTGCAATGTCGATCTTGCATATGAAGAAGATGTTGAAATTGTTTGTTAATAACCTACACAATGGTATTTTCATAGTATTGACAACTATCAAGCAATGAGTTGTGCATTCATTGCATAAAATACTCCATATGGACCATTCTATTTAAATCAAATTATCATTTGTTGCTAGCCAAAACATCTTCATCTTTTCTTGTCTCAAAGGAATGTATAAATGCTTTATTTCCTTGGGGCTATCAGTGTTGGGTGATGAGTTAGTTTTAAAATTGGATACAATGAGGGATGTTGGGGTATTAGAAGTTTGACTTGAATGTGCATTGAGTTTTTGTAGTTGTACTATGCGATGCATCTTACATACAATCAACCAAGGTGTTGCTATACGCGATATAGTACTAATATGCATTTTTGGCTTTCGATAATTAAAGGAACAATTAGGTCAAACTCATTGTCTTGGAATGCACAAATATGATTTTAACACCCAATGATTTTGAAAGTTACTCAAGCCAAGTTCGAGCTGAGCTACTTAAGCACAACATTCATGTTAACAAGATATTCAAGTTACATGAATAATACCTTAAGTTGTTTTTTAACAAATATCAAAGTAATTATTAGGATTAAATAATTAAATGAACAAATTATTTTAAATTTTTGATCTTTTAAATATGGAACTTGGAAAATAATGCCATAGATTTCTTTTTTTCCTCACTAAAAGTTTAGCATTAATTAATCAATTAACTAAAAAATGAAAATTAGAAACCATAAGGTAATATATGAGATGATTCACAAGATGAGGTAAAGAAGAAAAGGAAGAATGGCAATCTGAGGGATAACGAAGTGAGCTCATAATAGTCAACTATGGTGGAATTGATGGCATTGAGGAAACATTGTGACCACTTAGGGTAGTGGCTAATGGAGCTCCTTTGTTACAAGGGGCAGGCTACGGTTTTAAGAAATGAAGAAACAAATGAAGTAAGGAAAATTAGTGAAGATTTGTTCACCAAAATTCTTCTTGATTAAGAAGGTGGTCTTAGTTGGAAAGCAGAGGCACATTGTAGTGTTTATCCATATTGGTTTATGTTGATTTCAATTTTTTTGTATTATAATAAAGCCATACTTGATGTCTCAATTACGAAATGGGCATTCCTTTTATGTATATGATATAATTGATATTGTTGAGGTTGTATATAGGGTTAACATTATATGATTGTGTTGAGGAAGTTCAAATATTTTATAATTATGAATGCATCTTACAAAATTAGACAAATTATGAAGAAAATGTTTGATGACTAGTCTCAGCATAGAGCATGCTTCGTGAGATAATTGACTTAATTGATGAAGCTTATCTATGATCTAAAGATCTTTCTAAGCTTGTCGATTGGTTGTTAAGGAGTGTTAGAGTTTGTTGATATTTTAGAAGAATGTGTCGATTATGAATGCTAATAATCATTAGTGGGAATTTGTTAGTACTCGTGCGATAGAGATAAGCTATCAATGGGTGTCCTTGAGGACTAACTTGTGGCTATCAAGATAGGAAGCAGGTATATAGCTCAACTTATATTAAGTTGAGGTCTAGGTGCACAGTATTTCTCTTGATCAATTTTCTTGTCATCATTTTTGTTGTAAAGGTAGCTTGCCCATTTTTATTTTGATATCATCATCATCTATTGGTACTTTTTGGTAAAATTAAATCCTAAAGTATTAAATTTTTTTGGCTTGTCTCATATCTACTTTGCTTTTTGTACACACAATGTTAGTGTTTCATTTAATAAATATATTCAAAAATTCCATTAGCATTCTAACTAAACTACATATATTTTAATATCTTATAATAGTTCTTGTGTCTTGCACTTACTTTTTTATTCAGTCATCTAAGATAATGCGGTAGCTCTTGCTCATTTAAGACAACATCTGGGTGTGCAGTGCTCGTGCTTAATTGTCTCTTTATTCATACAATAATATGCATTCCTTCCAAGGGATGCATTGACATTAAAGCAATTTTGTTTGGGCTTCATTTCACTTTTTTGGTTAATTTTACATAGGTTCTAAATTGCATAACCAGCCCGTCACTTCATTTAAATAGAATCTAGATTTGGAAGAAACCCATTGAACTTGAAGATAGTTTTAGAAGGTGCAATTCTATGGTTTGATTGCCTGATCTGTTGAGCTAGCTGGTTTAAAAGTGTGGTGGAGTATATCTTAGGCTACCATGTTTTTTATCCATAAATTATGGTTCAATCTACTTAACATTTATTAAATGCCAAACCATGTCCAAAAATTTGAATAGTCAATCTAAAAGAATTTTTAAATTAGATAACAAACAATTAGATTTACATGGCATTATTTCATCAAGGAAAGGAAACATGGGCGACACAAAAAATGAACTTCGCATGTTGTACTAGAATCCATATCATATACAGAAGTGATCACATGAGATCTTAAGAAATTCATGAAAATACCAATGAACAATAATTATGACTAGAAATTTTCATAGAAGGAAGTGCATTACTTTAGTTCATGAATTTACGACATGTAGGAAGTTCCGAAAAACAATGGAAATGATCTTTTCTATAAAAACACAGATCAAAGAAAGAAAGCAGCAAAAATGAAATAATAGCTTGAAGGAAAACAATGCACAGTGAATGAGAGAAGGAAAACTAGAAATATAATGCCAAAGTCACTGGACTCCACAAATCCTTGATATTTATCAAAACTTAACAAACCTTGGATTCACTACTTGAGATTTTAGTCTTAGCTTCTGACGATTTCTATCCATAGTCTTTAGACTTGGTTGCCTTGATCATTGTCTAACTTTTTTTTTCAGGCTTCCAATTCATTTCATTTAGTTTGCTACCTTTTATCACTTAAAGTGTATCAGTTTAATAATAATATTATGTAGCTTGAATTCAAGAAATTGGACATGAGATCAATAAGAATATATACTTGTGTTTACTAGTTTATTAAATTCTTTATTGCGGTCCATATTAATTATACGTATTTGGTATGTTAACATCTAAAAAATGTGATATATAATTTATGTTAATTATAGAGTATGTTTGACATTGGTCCTTGGAAATATTAATGTTGGGTTTATAGTCAAAGAAAATCATAAAAAACTATTATATGGAGGAATCAAATTATTTTATGCTGCAAGTTTTCTTTCGAGATTATAAAATCAAAGAGGTATTTAGAAACAATGTTTGATGAAAACAGTTCCTTTATTGAGGAACGCAGTCAAGCTTTTAAAATAGAGCCTTGGTAGCGTTGTTTGGATGGCTCAACGGAAGAATGAAGTATATTACGTTATGATGTTAAGGTCATACCTTAAAGTGACTTGGTGAAACAATGGTTGATCTTTATTCCAAATTGATTAGCAAACTTTTCTTCTTTGTTGTAGTTTTATTACATATATGTTTTACTTTTGAGTGCTCATATATTTCAAGGCACAACAAAAATGTGGAGGATATATGTTCTGAGTTACTAGACATTCTTGAGTATGGACAATAGCTTAAATTAAAAAAATTATATAAATGGAGTCCTCTCTAAATTCTATTTTGATTTTGAAGTTTTGAAAGAACTTTTTGTTATAGATCATATCATATGTATTTTGCATTGTAGAATATGTCAAAATTTTCCTTTGGATTAGCCTGCAAACTTCGACATTATTTTATGTGAACTTAGGAATTTTAAGCTATCGAATTTGATTATTTGATTTTTATATAAGTTCCTCTAGTTTGATGCACTCAAACAGGTGTAGTTTTGTTAAACTTATTTTTTAGTTTATGGTTTATCTTCTCTTCCAATGGTTGAATTTGGTTAAGTGTATATGTTGTAGATAGCATTTTGATTAATAAGTTTTTTTTACATGCTATATCTTATCGATAAAATGTCTCTTTAAGAAGTAGTTTTAAGATGAATATTTTTTATATTTTTCTGGTGTGTTCCTTTTAGATGATTATTTTTATCTAAATTTTAGCTTTTATTATACTGTCCTTTTTGAACTAATAAAATAGTTTAATATCCATGTCCTCATTTAGCGCATACAAGTCGTTGACTATTAAAAATGTTTTCATCTACCAAACATAGATTTGCTTGTAATTATCAGCCTAACGTTTTATCTCTAAAAGGAATCAAAGTTTATGTAAAAGTTAGTTTAATATTATACTTTTTGCTAGCTATTTAGCATTATTTTTTTGACAATAGAATGTTGAAAGAGAGTTCCTCGTTCTAGTGCCTTGCATGGAGATAAACAACTAGGAGATAAAAAGTTGTAGGCTCCTAGGAATCAGAAGTTGCAAATTCATGAACTACTTGAGGCATATTTCTAATTTTTTTAGTTGGTTCTATGTTGCATCACTATGAACTTTATTTATTTCTATTTGAATTATAAGTTCTACCTTATTTATGAATCGGGGAATGTATGTTGCTGGTTTGAAAGAAGAGATTGTTACCTCCCCCAGGCAAGTACTTCAACTCATAGAATATGGTGAACGTAAGCACAAAATGTTATTTTCTCATTTCATTTATATCATAATAGCATTTCAACATAGAACAATTTCATTTTTTGCAGTTCATCGACACGTTGGGGAGACAAACATGAAGCTTATAGTAGCAGCTCCCATAGAATTTTTTGCATGGCATGTATATTTGATTGTTATTGTGCTTTCTGTCGAACTTTTTTAAAGTATCCAAACTAATAAAATTTAATTCTAGCTTGTTGAAAGTAGGGAGAGAAGTGGAGAAGGTGATTCAATTAATTGTTTTGATATTGTTCATGTATCAGTTCTATTATTTTTTTTGGGCGACAAAATAATCATGCCTTTGTTTTACTTGTTCAACATCACTTGTGGTTCTTTTTGGAATAATTCTTGATGGCCTACATAACGTTTTCTTTTTCCTTTTGATAGAATTTGGTGGATCTTGCTGGATCAGAGTGTGTTGTTAAAATTGGTGCAGAAGGTGTGAGCTTGAGAGAAGGCTCACATATAAATAAGTGCTTGATGACCCTTGGTACTGCAATTAAAAAAACTAAGTGATGGCATTGAAGGCCAAGGGCATGTCGCATCATTGTATTTTTCATTGTCAATTAAATGGCTCACATGTTGTTTCTCATGGAAGATTATGGTCTAGTGGTCAAGTACCATATCAGGATAGCAAGTTAACTCGAATTTTGCAGCCTTCTCTTGGTGGAAATGTAAACACTACTATGATTTGTAACATCACCCTCTCATAGGGTCCTTGTTTAATCTATTAGATTTAAGTTTATCGAGGAATTTACTACATGAATTCCCATACAATCCATGCAATTGACATGACAATAATTAAAATATAAGGTTTTGGGCTATTAAGGTCATTAAAGATGCCTAACACATTGATGTAAATTAAAATTAATTAGGACCTTATAAGCCTTGCTAAAAGTATTGTCATGGTTAAGTTATTAACTTGTGTAGCCTTATGTCATTTTATGCTATCCAAATCTAGCTATGTGTTCAAGGGACAAAAATCAGTTGCCATGTACAATGAACTCATGTTCAATTTAATAAAGTAATCAATTTGTCTACGAGATATTTTCATCTTGTGCCGTCAGTTGACTTTTTTTTTCGAATAGCAACAGTGGAAGTGATAGTGTGAAAATAGCAAAAACCAAAGGAACAAGGTCAAGCGAGATGAGGATTTTTTTCATAAAAAGATTGAATTCTCTAAGAATTAATTCAAGTGGTTTTGAATTAATGAACTCTTGATTATTAGAATTCACTAAAGTTTTCAAATTTTTACTTTTTAAAAGTTCTGATTTATTTCATACATCCTCAACATCACGCTTTATAGAGGTTTGAGTATAATATTTAATTATAAAATAAGAAAGATGTGATTTTGATCAAAAATTTAAAATTCTGCACCTATTTTAGTCTATCTACTTGTGTGTGCCCCACACCCTGCATTTGTATGCCTATGTTATTTGGTAGTCCAGGAGAGTGGTTACTATGATTGCGTTCAAAACATGTATGCAGTTTGTCGTTACACGTGTGCCTGCCTCATCCAAGCACACCTGTTTAGTGTGTCGTGCCCTTTTGCATGTGCTCATGCACCTTCACATGTAGTGCTTGACCAGTGCACTACAATGTGTGCTTTGATAGCTTGTAGTGTGTCTTCAGGTATGGCCCAGAAAGTGGTTTTTTTGCTTCACATTGTTTTGTTGATTTTGATCATTTTATCTCTCCCTTGATTTTTTCATTAATTTCGGATTCAATAAGCTTGAAAGCGATCTCCTAATTAGTACCTTGAATACCTAAATTTAGTTAGAGCTTCCAAATCGTTTTGATTGTTTACTTTTGGATTTTGTTCATGCTTCATAGTTGTTGGAAATTGATAGTAAATTACTCTGAAGCTATAACTTTTTTTGTTCAATGATAAGCACTTTACGAAGTGCCATTTCTTTAGTTTCATATTCCCTACATTTTTGACAAATAATTTATACTACTTTTCATAATAACAAAAACATAATGGAAGTACTAGTTACGAACTTCATAATGGTCTTTCTCCACTTTAAAATTTTTTTTAAGATAATTATTGTCTTGCAAATATTTGATACAACTAAAAATGAGTTTTCTCTGTCTTAGTGGCTTCGAGTACATACCTCCCCCTTGCTTAAGATTGTCACTATTCGTACCTCATCTTGCTTAAATCATTCTTATTCTTATATGGTCATGCTTCGCAATTTATGTCAATTTGTTGTCATTATGCTTGCACACCATTCCATCCTTTTGTGTTGCACCATTTTTTGACACCTTTTTGTTCTTTCACTCTATGCTTTCTTTTTTTTTTCTCATTATCTTTATTTGTTGATGTCTCCATCAGCATCACAATGCCTCCTTGGTGGGCAAGCTCCCTTTTTTATTCATCACTAGCTACCATTGTTTGATCTAGATGACCTTGCCCTAATCAACCATCCTTTAAGTTTTTAAGTACTATACCATGCATCGTTTCTTTGACTCTCGAAACCTTATCTCATTGTCTTTGTTATTCCTTTGTCCTTTAAGCACATGATTATGGCTTTACTTGTCATCAAACATGATGATGTCTAATTCTAGAGCATTTTTCATAAGTTAAGGCTACTTCATAGTAAAGGTTATTATCATAGTTGTAATTATTACTTAGGTGGTTGGATCTTGGTCCCTTGCTCGAGGTTTCTTCTATTACTTATGCTTACAATGACCTGGACTTTAACATAACCTCTTGGTATGAATTTACAGGCTTTACCCCCTTTAATTGGAGCTAATGGGAAGGAATAAAATGAGAAAGATAGTAATTCATATTGTAAATATTATAGTGGATGACGTTCCTTTCTTGAACCCGACCTTTATTTTGTTCAACAATTGTTTAAGGAAACCAATCCAATCTAAGCTTTCTTGGGCTTTGTTTAATGAGGATTGATGATGGTGTTCCCAAATTCTTTTGTGTGGTTCTCTTTAAACCCCTTCTCTAATTACTTAACTTGCATCATTTCTTATATGTTTAAATCTAAGAGTAATCTTCTTAAATCTCAAGAATTTTTGAACTAACTATTGAAATTTAAACATATTATGGAGTAACAAGGGATTTCACCTTGTGAGATGGCCCTCAACATTACTTATCGAAGCTCAAGTGGATGAAAATTTTTTGTAAGTTCTGAAGTGGTCTAGATCCCTTGAAGGAAAGATTGATTTTTTATTTTCCACAAGAGCATCTTCTCCTAGCATGATTGGTTGCTTTATAAGGAAAGATAATGTCAACTTGATATCCTTAGCTTTAAGCTAATTCACTTGGAATGACTATTTTTTTGGTGTCTTGATGATTGAATAGAACCCTTTGTTGTTGATATCCTCATAGACTACGTTGGGCTCTAATTTACCCTTCATGCTCAATTGGGTTGATGATCTCCAATCAATAGGCTTTTGAAACTTTGATCATCGTGGGATTCTTGAAACTATTAATCTATTTATGAATTTGAAGCAATTTGATTAGTTGTATTCATTGTTGAGTTGTTCTTGGATTGTTTGGATATCTTTTAAGGAAATTTCATTATTGTTGTCACTTAGTCCGTTGTTACAACGAGGTTTGAACCAACATTTGTGCTATAGATATCATGCTTTTTGCAAAGGCAATTATTGCACAATAAATCTTAGAGGATAGACCAATCTCTTTTTAGTATTACGTTTATAAGATCATTACCAAAATTTTTGCTAATGGATTCCTCCCCATCTTTTATCAAAAGTAATACCTTCATGATAACATGAAGTTGGTCATAAAACTTGCTTAGAAAGTTAGTGCCAAATAACCTAAAATGGTCTTTTTATAAATATTGATATATCCAACTCTTTTTGCTCAATTAACTAGAACAACTTTTTTCACTAAAGACTAGAAACTATAAGTTTTTCTCCAAGCTTCTTACTTAGACGAAGTTGTGCATCCTTAATATAAGTTTCTTTTTTTTTGGATATTTAGTACCTTTAGAGGGCTTTGTCATTGTTGTCATATTTCTCTCTTTATCTTTAGTATCATTGTGTATGCCATCTCATGTGCTGTTGATGTACTTCTGATGACACATTTAGGGAGAATACATTTAGCCCACTTAGTGGTGGAAACAGTTACATCAATTGTCTTTTCTTTATGTCTTTATTGATGAACACATTTTCATTGAGAAAAAGGATTTGTGAGTGCTAGTGCAAGGCAAAATATCTCATATCGTACTGCACAACCCTTTCCTAATATATTGGTAGGACAACGTATCGTACAATCGATTCTGATTAAGAAATTAGAGAATTGATTGTATAGGTCTGGTTCAATCCTCGTATTTGTATGATGATAAGAAATCTTAGACAACTAATTATATTTGTCCAATTCACCTTTCGCAGTTATACGATCCATAACATATATGCATAACACCATAATGTTGATTGTAATAGGCCAAAAATAGCTTCATACAGGTGTAAAGCATGATAAACATCACAATGCATTAGTGTATTGATTTTATATATACATTAATCTAATACAATCCATACTCATATATGTAAAGATTGTTTGGATGAGCAATTACACAAGATGATCTCCTGATTGAGTAGTACATAGCTTATTATATTCTTTGATTTTCATTTTACATTAGTAGGATTGTTAATAACTACTAATGTGTATATTGGTATGATTAGCTTCTTGTACTAATATGATAACCTTACATTATTAAATTGACTCGAGCTCTCAAAATTTTAAAATGCAAAGGAGTTTTAGGTAAACCATCGCACTATATTTTCGTTTGATAAGACCAATTAAATTTTTATCATTTTCCCTTTCACACTTAGGCCAAAAAGCTTCCCAACTCCAGCTACTAGAGTCGTACTTGTACAATCTAAACGATTGTCTCATACGATCATTATACTAAAAATAGTAATAATCTGCAACAATTTCAACTTCTCAGGGAACTCATATGGATCCCTTTCTTGACATTCAAATTAATTAATACATGTTTTACGAAAAGAGTGTGGCCTAGATCATTATCTTTCTATGTTATATCTACAAAACTCAAATTAAAAATCCCTTTCTTTCCTATTGTTTTCCTTTTTCTATTTTCAATCTTTTTTTAAATGACAATTTTGTTTTCTTTCATTTTTCCTCTTCAACTATTCTCTTTCTCTCTTCGTGATTTCAATCTCTTTCTTCTCTCCCAGAGTTTTCAAAACACATGCACCAAGTCTTTGGCATGGGAGAAGTTAAAAGGACTAAAATGATTTCTTGTTATTATTATTTTCTTATTAAATTCACAGAAATTCAATTCACCTCATAAAACTCCAAACTGCATATCGATAAATACCTCATAAAGAACAGCGTCTCAGCAAATTAAATGACAAATTGAAAAACTAATTGTACGAATAATATATGAGAAGGAATGTCTCATCGTTCATGAGAAAAAATTAAAAAGAATATATAAAAAATCTAAATTTCTATATTTGATTAAATAATACTTATCGAGATGAGTCTATTGACATTTATTTTGCCTTAAGAGGACCTTATTAGCCCTTACAACAAATTATTAAAATTAATTAAAATAAATAATAATAAATTAATTTTTAATTACAAAATAAATATCTAATAAAGTTTAATTGAGAAAACTTAAACCAATGTAATTTATACAAATTAAAACAATGTGAAGTTCACATCAAAAGAGAACTATATTTTCTTAATAATGCAAGAAAATTGAACATAAAAAATTTGATGAAATAACATAAGTTGCATGAGAAAGTTATACTCTAAGATATAAAGAATATCAATTGTAGCATACTCGTTTTCCAAGGAAGGTGCTATGGAAATGTATAATAAAATATGTAAAAATAACTAAAAGAAATATTTAAAAAATGTAAAAAGGAATATTTCTGTCATAGAGATCATGATGTCGACAAGACCTCGTTTAGAATTACTATGAATTACAAAATTAAATAAAAATAAATATGGAAAAAATATTTTTTATAATAAGTGAATAAATAATAAAGATAAAATAAGATAAATTTAGGCAATATATTATTGCCAAATTAAAGTTATGTAAAGATCATGCTATAGGAAATGTAGAGTTTTATAGAAATGTACACAAATCAAAGTGAAAAGTTTTAAAAATAATGTTAAATTATGGCATAAAGCAAAATTCCATAAAGTTGAGGAGATCGAGTACAACATGTTGGATCATCAAATCAGGTATCAATAGAAATGACTTATCGATCATGGAAAAATATAATACAACTATTTAAAAATATAAAATATAATATTTAATTATATAAATCTCCTCATGATGAGTGCAACAATATTTATTTCATGATGACAATACCTACTTTAGAATTAATGCAAATTACGTATGTAGATAAATATAAATAACAATAAATATTTTTTTTAATATTAAGTAAATTTTTTGAAAGCTAAAATAAGGTAAATTAAGGAAATATAATAGATTAAAATCAAGGTGATGTGAAAGTTGTAGGAGAGGATAATTAGCATTTCATTATAATATGATGAATGATAGAAAAAATTTAACAAATGAGATAAATTGTGTGAGAAATCTATATCTTAAGATACAAAGGAGTTCTATTGTAGCATGATTACAAAATCAGGTATGAATTAAAGTAGTTAAATAAGCAAGCCGAAATAATAGAAAATAAAACATTCAAAAATATTAAATAAAATATCTTATTGGATGAAGCTTGTCAAGATGAGCTAATAACCATTATTTTGCCTCTATTGGATCTTATTTGGAAATATTATGAATTGCCAATGGAATTAAGTTTAAATATTAATAAATTATTAAATTTTTAATTAACAAAATGAATATTAAAGTTGAAATAAGATAAATTGAAATAATGAAATATGACCATTTTATAGCATTGTAAAGGCAACAAAAGAGAAAAATTAGAGTTTCATTATAACATGATCAAACATAGTAAAAAAATTTGAAACAATCAAATACATTCTATCAAAAAGATGCATTCCAAGAAATAAAGGAGATCAAATGTAGCTTACTCTATCATTAAATAATGAAAAAATAAAAATCTCTCATGAAGTGTAATGGATCCATAGAAAATACATTATTTAAAAAACAAATATATCGAAAATGGATATTTTATTAGATTGAGCTCAATCGAATAACTCCTATAATGTTTATTTCTTCTTCAATCGACATAATTTGAAATATTTAAGAACTACAAAAGTAAATAAGCATAAATAATAATAAATTATCTTTTAAATATTGCATAAAAATTAAATAAAGTAGAAATGAGATAAATCCAAGAAATGTAATGAAACCAAATGAAAGTGATGTAATTGTTACAAAAAAATTGAATTAGGTTTTCAAATGAATGGTACAAAAGTAAAGATAAAATTTGAAAAAATGAGATAAATTGTCTCGAAGTGTTTCATTCCATTGTACTATAGTATTTGAGTATAAGATCATCGATGGCAAAGCTAGATATTAATCAAAATATAACATTAAATATGTTAAAAATTATCAAAAGTAATTTAAAATTTTGAAAGTATTTAATTAGTTAGAGCTCATCGAAATAGGTCATGCGACATTTTTTTTCATGAGTAGAGCATGTTTTTAATTAAGTAGAATTGTGAAATAAGATGTGCAAAAATAATAACAAATTATTATTTGAATATTAAGTAATTATATAACAAAGATTGATAAGTTGTAGTAATATAATATAATTATTTCAATGTGACATAACGATTACATGGAAAAAAAGTAAAGCTATATTCTATGATAACAAACCAAATCAATAAAATTCTAAAAAATGAGATAAATTATAATGGAAATTTATATTCCAAGATGTCAAAGAGGTCATGTATAACATCGTTTATTATCAAAACATGTGTAAATATAAATGTCTCATCATTGATGAAAAAATATAAATAAAATAGTTAAAATAATGAAATAAATAATTAATTATATTGAGGTCATCAAGATGAGTCGAACAATATTTGTTTTATCTCGATTAAACTAAATTTAGAAATAATATGAATTACAAAAATTAATAAGTATAAATAAAAATAAATCCTCATTTTGATATTATGTTAACAAATAGTAATGTTGAGATGGGATAAACAAAAGTAAAGTAATATGACCAAATCCAAATGATGTAGAGGTGACACAGGAGTAGAATTAGTGTAATATTAAGGGGGATCATGTGTAGCATCCTCGATTGTGAAATAAGACACAAAATTAAAATGTTTCATGAAATCTAGTATAATGATTTTTGTTTCATCATGATTGAGTGCAAAATTTTTTATCGTAAAATTAGGCATGAATGCATGTATCTTGTAAGTATACGAAACTATTAAAAAAAATAAAAATACAAAATAAATATTTAATCAGATAGAGCTCTTGAGATGAGTCCAATAAATTTTTTTTGTGTGGATTATGTCTTTTTGAATTACTACGAATTGCCAAAGTAAATATGCATAAGTAATAATAAATTTCTATTTTATCATGAAGTAAATACATTTACTAAAGCTAAGATAAGAAAAATTAGGGCAATGTTATGTAAACAATAAAAAAAATATATAGGTGATAAGTCAAGAGATTTAGAATTACATTGTAATTTAAAATAATTAAGGAAACCAAATTTTAAAAATGAGATTAATTGTTTCTAAAAGTTATAATCCAAGATACTAAGGAGATGAAATCTAACATCTTTAATCATCAAATTAGGCATGAATCAAGATATTTAAAAAATCAAGCCAAGACCCATGAAAATAAAATATTTAAAAATATCAAAATAAATATTTAATTTGATAGAGCTTGTTGAGAGGAGTCCAATGACATTTATTTCATCTCCATCAAAAGGCATTGCATGCCATAGTATTGGGTTTAATAAGAATATGAAGATTACACAATGTTTTTGGGGTTAATGGTTCACATGTTTATGGAATATTATGTATTGCTCAATTATATTGTTTTAAATTGCATGATGATCTCTAATTTGAGAAGAATCAAGATATATGCAATCTTAAACATTATTTATCAAAATTTATATTTCTTTCCATGTGAAATTGTATAATTATGTTGAAGATAAGGTGTTATTGTCATATTTGGATTGATTTTATGCTAAATGTTAAAATATTTGATGCATGTATGATGTTTGAAAAAACCTCTCCATGAAAGTTATTTTATGATTTTATAGAGATTTCCTTATTTAATACAAGATTTTTGGATGATATTTATTTTGTTAGAATTATTACTACGAATAAATTACTAATATATCTTTGGAGTATTATGATTTATTGCACATTATGGTGAAGAATTTAGCTATGAATAATTCCAATTAGTTAAGAAAACGAAGTAAGAATTCTGAAAAAATCCAACAATGAAGACCAATTAATGTTCTCCGAAAACTATAGCATAAGTTATTCTTATTACTTGAGCAAGATTTCCTCCAAAAAAAAAAAATCTTGGAAAGAATTTTACTACAAAATATGGGAATGAACGACTCATGTTTTTTCTTGAGGTTAATTTTAAGGCTAGATATTGAACACTAAATGCAAGAAAATACCTACAAAATAAACTTTGAAGGACTCCAAGGCAAGTAAACCCGTGGTATTTCTCATGGTAGGATTTATGGTGCTTCAGTTGACTATTAAAGAATGCTAAGGGAGGATTAGCTCTTGTTTTGGAGTAATAAAAGCTTTTGCTTGTTGATGAATAATAAGAAATTGGGAAAGAACTTAACGACACTAATACGCTTAATTGGCCTACATTACACTTGTGAAATGATAGGATTAAAGAGAACATAAGAATTAGAAGTTATATGATTTTACATTTAAAATTCAAAAGTTTTAAATTTCAAATTTCTATATCCTAAGTTCGAAATTTTGATATCTAGGAATTAAATTTTAAATTCCTCAGGGGTTTGAAACTGAAACTTATGTTAAGTTTTAGAACCCAAAAATCCATGGCTTGGATGAAGTTAAATTAAGACTAAAAAGAAACTTCGTTAATGTTTAAAATAACTAAGGAATTTGGTGAGAAAAATTTCTTAGGATTAATGCTTGATTTGGATAAAACTTGAAGATATGAATTAGTGTTGAATTGAGAATATAATTGTTTAGGAAGCCTTCAACAAGCTCTAGATGAGGCCATCATTTCATAACGTTGTTAGTTAGACCTAAATAATAGTAATTAAGATGACTATTTTTTGCATTAGGAGCTGTGCTAACTCTAGCGAGAAGACATATGATGACTTAGATTTTTTATAAAACTTGATCTAGTTTTATGGATAGGTGAGGTCATCAATAACCATCAATGGCTTTATAAGATGTAAGCAACTCAAGAGAGGCTATTGGGAAAGATAGGTACTCTAGTTGTTTTATTAGGAAAAAGTGGGTTTATATTGAAATTCATGTGAACATGTTTAAAGGGCAAGAGATATGACTTAAATTATTTAAGCAAAGGATTTATAAAAAAAGTTTAATGACTTAACACAAATACATCAAATGTTAATGAGGAAGATACCCAATGATGTAGATTAGTCCTTAGTAGAACCCACATGTTAACTAGATAGTAGAGCAGATTTATGAGAGACATAGATAGTTAACAAATGATTAAGGATTTTAAGAAATCATAATTGATAGATTAGGGTTAGGTAGCCCTAGTTAAATGTAAGAAAAATAATCATGATGTTAATTAAGATTATTTATTGAAGATGGCAGACTATGATGTTGTAGACCCTAATGATGTCCTCTTAAGATAAATATCGATAAGTAAGATATATACAAAATGATTGATCTCCTATTAGAGATTTGGATTCGTTGTTCATTGTGTGCCATAAAAGCATGTCATTAGAGATTTTTTATTTTCCAGAGTACCTATTATAGTGACACATGGTTCAAAATTACTCTTATAGCCACGTGGAGTGGCCCATGTAATTAATAAAGCTAAAATTATGAACTATTGGATTATTTGATGAGATAGAAGTGCTAAGCTGTGTTGAGTATGTCAGAAATCAATATTGAGCATCAAATTATTTTTATATAATGTGATATCCTGTGGTATTTGTTATGACATTTTTTAGGCTTGCTAGGTTGGTTTGGTGATAATGTTAAGAACCACATAAAGAAATATCATGGAAATTAAAAAGTTTTACTATTAAGTTATAATATCATTATCATTCTCATTTTTAAATAAATAATTTTAGTATATTAATTTCTATAATAAGTGATAATGAGTTTATGTTGACAATTAGGGAATCGAATTAATCTTAAAAACTTTTAAAATTTTTATTGATATAAAGCACTTGAGGGATAACCTTTTTAATAACATTTTTTCTTCATCTTTGTAAACAACCAAAACAATGCACTAGTCAATATTATTGCCAGCAACAATTCACTCCTTAGGCATGACATTAAAGTTTCGAGTATTAATCTCCTAATCTCACCATCATTCTTTTGTTTTACCTCGCAAGTTAAGTCGTATCGCCAGACCAACTAGTCACCCCAGTTAAAATAAGAACTAATTCACTCAATGTTAAGTGACTTGCTAATATGTACTAGAAGGTTTATGGGATGATAGAAAACCTTGTAACTTGTGATAAAGCATATTTATACAAATCCATACCATAAAAAAAATTTGTACATGATCCAGAAGCTATTTTAAAGTGTAACTTTATACCATTAAACTTAAAATAAAGGTATCAAAGTCTATTGGATACAGTTGTGCTTGAGTAGAAAGTTATAACATCATAAAATACCAACTAATGAATAATCAACAAAATTATTGGCTTAGATGCCCCCTTTTTAACATCTATGGACGATATAAGGGAGAAGAGTCAGCAATTCTCAATAATGAATTCTTAATTTTTCATGTAAAAATAATAATGTAATAATTTAATGACATGTCTAATCGAATAAATGTATTAATATAGCCAATGAAATAACAAAAGATGTCTCAACTGACCATGCTAGTAAAAACCCAATTGGATAGTTTGTGACTTATCAATTACTGGGCATTCCCCTCATAACCATGATATCCTTAGTGTATGCTCTAAGCTCCAATCTCATAAAAATTTCCCCATTTTGTTATAGAGGGTCCAATCATTTGGTGTACCCCATTTGTCTCTAGGTGTCCTCAATAACCACATAGAACTTTACTAGGTGACTTGCATTACGACTTCTAGTGATGTGTTGTAGATCACTAGCATTCAGCCACTTAGGATTCTTAGAAAATATCTAAAAGCCCACCATTGAGGCTTTACCATTCATGCGAAAAGTTTGCATATTACTCTAGGAAAAAACATTTAAGGCACTTCCTATTATATGTCACCCAAGTCTACAAATTAGCAGGACTCTTCCTATTTGGTACATTTGATTAACATAACTTTTGCTGGTTGGCTATCATTTAGGTTTTGCCACCAAAAGTGTAGACTTTTTTTATCAAGTAACATCATTTTGTATAGTTTTATCATCCAACATCAGAAGGTTCAATAGATATCTTCTATAACATTAGCTTATAATTTAACATTATCTTAGGCTTTCTCAAAAACCTTAATCATCTATCAAGTTAATCTAACATTTTTGCAAAAATCTAATAGCTACCTTACCAAAGCTAGGTTTATCGTCAAATCTTCTATACTATAAAGAAAATCAATTAAGTAGTAACCCAATGTAAAACTTCTTTATTGAATTAGTTAAAGTTAATGCCCTTATTTTTAATCCATGATTTATATAAGTTACTTTAATCAACTCTATCTAATTAAATAATACATTTTATATTTTTCAATAATTATTTTTTGTTTTCCCCAAGCTTTATGAGGCACCTTGAGTTATACCAGATTTGATGATCAAGGATGTTTTGGTTGACAACCTAATTATTATTGAATATAACTTTTTAACATAATTTATATCATTTCTCTAAAAATTTTCTATGATTTTGTTATATTACTATGTAACTCTAATTCTCCATTATTATGTTGTTTACATCACTTTTAATGTTTAAATAATATTATTTAAATTTATCTTATTTTGATTATAAAATATAATTAATTTTTATTAGAATATTAATCTTTTATTATGCACATTTTCCTTAGTAATTCAAAGTAATTGAAAACGGCTCCAAATGAGTTGAAACAAATGTTATTAGACTCATCCCAATGATCTATAACCAATTAAAAATTCATTTTTTATATATTCAAATGGAGTTTCCATAGGCTTTATGGGAGATATCGACATGTGCCAAATTTGCACTACTTCTTAGCTTGGTTTAATTGAGACGAAGCAAATTTGTTTGGGTCATATTTATGTTTTAAAATATTTCTTTTTTTTTGCTTTTGTCATGCCTTCTAACAGTGTTTTGTTTGTATCTCATTTAAAAATTTGGGGTGTTACACTATATCTCCTCACTATCTTAGAAAACTATTTACTTGTATAGTTTATCATTTGTGCAAATTTGTTTTTGAAATATTTTTGTTACTATGTAACTCTTAATCTCTACATATATGTTGTTTATAACATTTTGATTTTGTCACATTACATTTCCTTAATTTAGCTTATTTTGTGTTTAATGCATATTTACATAAAATTAAAAATAATAATTTATCAATATTTATATTTATTTACCAATCTAATTGATAAAAATTCCAAGAAAAACTTGATCAAGTTGAAACAAAAGTCATGTTAACTATGTTAATGAGCTCCTTTCAATTAAATACTGTAGTCTATATTTTAAAAAAAATTTTGTCATGGTTTTTGGTTTGCTTTATGAATAATTATCATTCACACATGATTTGATGATATAAAATGTTACATTTGATTTGCTTAATATCTTAGAATGAAAATTGTCTCATAATTTATCTAATTCCTTCAAGGATTAATTTAAAATAACAATTAATTAAGACATAGCAAATGTCTTTGGACCCATCCAACCAACCGCTATTCAAAAAAATATTTTTCCATAAATTTTTAAATAATTTATTTTCTAAGCTTCGATAGGATTAGAGCCATTTTTATATATGATTTTATTTTATTATATTAATTTGAAGCTCTAATTCTCTCATCATTTGGAATTTATATCTCTTTATTTTGTTGTATAACAATCTTTCAATTTATTTAACATTAGCTTTATTATAAATTTAGTTAATAATAAACTAAAAAATTTATTATTATTTATATGGATTTACATTGGTAATTCACTTTATTTGAAAATGAGTTATGATCAAAATGAAACGAAGATCATTGAGCATGTTTTGATGAGATCTATCTAAATAAATATTTTTTTATATATAAAAAAATTTTAAACAAAGTGTTTTGACATGCTTTGTAAAATCTTTAAATTCAAAACAATTACTTCGATTGAAGATGTTACGCTCAGTCATCTTAGTACCTTTTAATTCAACCTTCCCACGTAATTTTTCTTATTTTTTCAATTTATTTTTTTATTTGGTTATATTAGTATGTAACTCATAATCTATTCTGATGTAAAAGTTACATCACTTTTATTTTGTTATGTTCCACTGCTTCAATTTGATTCCTTTTAGTATTAGTATAAATTTACTTAATATTAAAATTGTAATATACTTATTGTTGATATTCATTTACATTTGTAATTCATAGTAATTCCAAATATTATCTAATGCAGACAAAAAAGCTCATATAATTCTCTAAACTAGCTATGCCTAATTAAATATTAATTTTTATTATTTTTTAAATAGTTTTAATATCTAGTCATTTGACAAATTTCACTAAATATTTTATTTCATACCAAATTTGATGATCATTCATCTTATGCTTGATCTTCATAGTATCTTAGAATGCTACTTTCTTATGCAATGTATCATATATTGTAAATTGTTTTGTCTTAATTTGGTTATATTACAAAAATTTCAATCTTTCTCATTTCAATTATAAAATATATTTACATAACTAAATTTATAATGTAGATTTGATAAAGACAAAACAAATGCCGTATGATTTTCTGGGTGAGCACTATTGCATAAATTGTTCATTTTTATATATTTTCAATATTTTTTTAATGGGATCTAGGAAACTTTATGACAAATTTTTTTTTTATGTGATTTGATGATCGAGTCTATTACACTCGATCTTCTTAGTATCTAGGAACACAATTAAAAAAAATATTATATCGATTCTTTAAATTTTTTTTTTATTTTTTAATATTCTAATGTAGCTATAGGTCTCATCTCATGTGACATATGAATCACTTTGATTGTATTATGTTATATTGACTCAAAGTTTTTTTATCATATTTAGGTTCATTGCATAGAGTATTTCATACTTGTTTGAAATTAGGTATAACCAAAATTAAACAAATGAACTACACTAGCATTATGAAATTAAATATTTTTTTACATTTTTTGGAATAATTTATTTTCTAATATTTTTTTTTATTTTATGAGACATTTTTATTCATTCTTAATTTGGCTATCTATAATGTTACACTCGATCTATCAAAAATGGGGCATGATTTAAATGAAACAAAAATAATTAGACAAGCTTCGATAAGTTATTTCTACTTAAAATTAATTTTTTAAATTTTAGAATATTTTTTAAAATTCTTTAAAAAAGAAATTTAGCATCATTCTTGATTTAATGGTGAAATATGTTACACGTGGTCTTCTAAGTGTCATTAAATGCAACTTTTCTATGCATTTCACTCAATTTCCAAGTGTTTTCCTTTTTGTTTCATTATACTACTATGTAAGTCCAATTGTTCTATTCTATAACCTTTACATTCCCTTGATTTGGTTGTATTATATTGGTTTAATCTATCTCATCTCAGCTTTATTACATATTTACTTATTATTAAAATAATTATTTATTTTATTTATTGATATTTTATGTTTTAATTCCTAGTTATCCCAAACGAGGTACGATAAAAAAAGATATTTCACTTGATTCGTCTTGAGTAGCTCTAGCTAATTAAATATTCTTTTTGATATTTTTAAATATTTATTTTCATGAGATTTCATGTGCTTTATAAGACATTTAGTTTTATACCTAATTTCATGGTTGAGGATGTTACTCTAAATCTTCTTAATATTATTGAATGCAACTTTCTAAAAAAATTGTCTAATATACATATTTCTTTCTATATTTTAGTTATATTAATATTTAACTCTAAATATCAACTTGTTTGACCTTTGCATCTCTTTGATTTTATGAAATTACATTACTTTAATTTATTTCATTTTAGCATCGATATATATCTTTCTAACATTTACATAGTAATATATTATCATTTGTATTTATGTACATTTATAAATGATGTTAATTTCAGATGAAGTTTGATGGAGACAAAACAAACATTATTGGAGTCATCTCAATGAACAACACCTAATTAATTATTCATTTTTAATATTAAAAAATATAATATTTTTATACTTTTGGCAAGTTTTACAAAACATTTTGATTTTTTGTTGATTTGGTGATCAAAGATGTTACTATTGATCTTGTTAGTGTCTTGAAAAATAAGTTTCTCTTTTAATTTATTTCATATTTTGAAATTATTTTGCTAGATTTGGTTACATTACAGTTTTATCTTAAATCTCTTTGATGTACCCTTTATATTATAATGATTTGGTATATTCAATTACTTTAATATATCTTTTTTACCATTAGTAAACATTGAAACTATAATTTTTTACTATTTATTCTTATTTAAATTTTTAAAATCATAATATTCCAAACAAGGTCGAATTGAAATAAAAAATGATTCGATGGACTCTTCTCGACAAGCCCTATCAAACTAAAATTGTATTTTTTAAAATTGTTTTTCCATGATTTTTGTCATGCTATACGAGAAATTAGAATTTATACCTAATTTTGTAATCAAGAATTAAGTGTATTATTCTAGATTTACAAAGTAATGATTGGAATACCTCACAAAGCTTGTGAAAACCCTTGAAATTTAAAATTGTTAAAATTATAAATTAAAAATTTATTTGGTTATTACTTGTTCATACGAATCTAATGATGTTCATTTTAGGTTAATTAAGCCTCATCATTAATTACTATGAATTATCAAATTAATTAAGATAAGTAATTATAAATTATTATTAGAACATTACACAAATGTATATTAAAGCAAAAAAGAGATAAACTTAAAAAACATATTCAAGTTAATCGTAGTGATGTAAACATCATACAAAAGGATAATTATGATTTCATTGTAAAAAAAAGTTAATACAAGAAAAGTTGAGCAAATGTGATAATTTGTATTAAAATGTTGAATTCTAAGATATTAAAGAGGTTAAGTGTAGCATTTTTAATCACAAAAGTAGTTATGAAGCAAAAGATATTGTAAAAATGACAAAAGCCTCAAAAATAAATTATTTAAAAAAATACATACACTTTATTTGATGGAGCTCATCGATATGAGTCTAAAGACTTTAATTTAGTGTTAATTAGGTCATGCCTATAATTACAATAAATAATCCAACTAAATAAAAAAAAATAATAATACCCCATTATTTTAATATTCAACAAACATAGGATAAAGTTAAAATGAGAGTGAATGTGCCAATACAATATAACAAATTCAAAATGATATAATGGCCACATGATGAGAGAATTAGGTTTTCTTTGTCATATGATCAAATAGAAAAATAAATTTTAACAAATAAAGATAAATTATTTTAGAAAGTTGCATTTGAAGAAACTGAGGAGGTCAAATGTAATATTCTAAATTGTCAAATTAGATATAAATTAAAAAATTATCATAATCTCTTGGAAAAACCAAGAAAGTGAAATATCTAAAAATATATAAATGAATTTTTACTTATGTTGAGCATATCAAGACAAGACCAACAATAATTGTTTCATCTTGGTCAAACAATATTTAGAATTATTTTAATTGATAAGGCAAAAAAAGAAATACTAAAGATGAACATAACTAATCCACAACAGGGGTAGAAAGAGAAAATGGTAGATTAATATGTAGGAAATTGAACGGATTATAGTGAAAGGGAGATGTAGGAGACAATTCAACGAAAGGAATAAGAAAATATGTGAAGATAAAGGAGATAGAACAAATAAAAAAGTGATGGACAGAGAGAGAGAGAGAACTAGAAAAAAGAGTGAAAAGGAGAAGAGTAGAAGGAGAATAGGATATTAAGAGATAAGAAAGAAGACACAAATAAGAGAATGATAATGGTGGAGACAGAAGTGAGAGAAAGTTAGAGATATTGAGACAAAGTGAAAAAATTAAGTAAAAGCTTGATATTAAAAATTAAAAAATTAATATTTATCAAATATTACAAATTAATCACATATAATATTTAATAATATTTAAATTGAAAAAATAAAGAGGTTTATTATTATTTTTAGCATATTACAAATTTTCAAAGTATATATTAAATATAAATTTAATAATTTTTTACACGTTCATATGTTTAAAAATGTTAATTAAATTATAAATAATATCATTATTCTAATGTATTATCTTATTTTGACCTATTTTATGAAACATGAAAATTATTATATTTCTTAGAAAAGTAATTTAGTTAGTCATTTAAAATTAGCTAATAGAGAAATATGAGAATTGATGCAAGTTCAATTTTACTTCCCGACTAAGAAAAATGTATAAGGTACATTGGTATTTAAAGCTTTTTATGAAATTGGCAATAATGAAAATTATAATGTGTAATTAAATGATAGGGCTAAAAATGTCTTACATTATGCATTGAATGCTATGAAACTTAATAGAATTATGGATTTTGAAATGACATAAATTAGAGGTAACATAACTCGGAACCTCTTCATTAAGGAAAATAAAATGAACATGATTATGCATGATTATGGGTTATTAAGGATGCTCACAAATAAATCAATTAAAAGCATGTTTTCAAGATTTAGAAATATTACTAATACACCTTTTAGTGGGAAAAGGCCAATTCCTCTGACTGAAAAGGTGAGAAAATATTTAAAATTTTAGCATAAAGTATGATCCATTGAACTCTATCATCAGGATCCCCAAAACGATTTCAACGATGATATTAGATGACATGATAAGTGAGATTATGACAAATGAGGTAGAAATGAAGAGGAAAAAAGAAGAGAAAGAATTAGTTAAGAAGAACAACATAAAGAGAATGGAACAAGCAATAACCATGAAGATTTCGGAAGACATTTCAAAAGAGGCTTCAAATGATGATGATGGTATTTCTTTAATTTCCAAAGGATTATCTAATGTTCTTATTGTTAAAGAAAGTATAACTTTAAATTTCTAAGAAGAAAAATAACAATAATAAGAACAAGGTTTTGAAAGTAGCTTGGAGTTATTTAGAAGAAAACAATACAAGGGAGAAGGAGGAAAACAATGGACTATTTTGTATGATGGCTAGAGAAGAAGAGGAAGAAGGGAGTTAATCCTTAAGTAAAGAATAGTTAAACTAGTCCAACGAAAAAATTGATGAATAATTACTTTATGTTTGTAAAAAAGTTGAAAATTTGAATAAAAAACATAAAAAGTTAAAAGATGTACCAAATAAACATCAAGATCATTATCAAAAAGTTAGAGAAAATGATGACATTTATTTAAAGAATATGGAAAAAGCTAATCATGATTTAAAACAAAAACTAAATGAGCATGCATCATTAGTTAGGCAAATTAGTGATTTTAAATCTTTGCACTCTACTTGCTCAAATTCAAATGATAAGAAAATTAATAGACAAGTTTTTGTTACACATGCTAGAAGATCTCTTATGCATATCTATGTTGATATTTTAAAAGGTTTTAATCATTCTTACATTCCACTACTGTATGCAAGCTTATCATACATTAAATGTATGCTGGATTAGAGCAAATATTCATTCTAAATATCCTACCTTTGCATAGATAGCAAACGAAAATAATTCCTTACACATAAATGTGTTCATCTGAAAATGGAATGGGTTCTCAAATCTGAAAATAAAAAACAAGTATTTTTATGTAAATTTTCATAAATTAATTTCAATAAAATATTAGTTTGAAAAAAGCAAGATTTGAGAAACTAAGTTTGAATGATTAAATTTAAATAAATAAGCAAAAGAAATTTGAAAAAAAATTTAAAACTTTAAAACTAATTTAAGATCATCCTAAAGAAAACATGTACATGAACATTTTGATTGAGTTTAAAATTTATTATACAAAGATTAATCTTTTGTAGAAAATTTTAGATCAACTTTAATATAATATGTTTTGTATGGCACTTATTCAAAACTTAATTAATTAAATGATTTTGAAAGAGATTGAAAGAGTTGACACCTAGAACATTAGAAAAAACTAAATTTAATATTTGATAAAAAATTATTAGATGATATATTTGTTGTTAAACTATTAAATTTTAAGGTTATAAATTATTTATAAAATTTACATTATGTCCCTCTGAGTGATAATAAAAATGGAGAGAGAGTAGAAATAAATTCACAGGGAGCATTAATCTAGAAATAATATACATATAGAGGGAGATTATACTAAGTTATTTTCCATATTCTTTTATAAATATTACATTTTTTTATTAATTTTACTATAGGTTTTGTTATATTCAAAAGAGGGAGATTGTTTTGTTGTTGACCCACAGCACTGATGCTTTGTTTGATGATAATAAACCTTAAAAATTTCTAATAAATTTTTTTAATTAAATTTTTAGATATTTGGTAGCTCACATTCATATTCATGGAAGAAGTAAATAAATAAGATGCACAAATGTGAAATCCCATGAAGACTATCTTTGTTGGAGCAGCAAACCACTAAGTGATGAATTTCAAATTTAATTTAGGTTATTTCAATTTTACTTTTGTTGCAATTCATGCTTGATTAAAATATTTATTATATAACACATAAATTAAATTCAAATTAATCTTAACACAACATTTAGTTTTAAATTATTTTTGATCCGTACTCATTGAATATCATAACCAGCATTTTATCTCTATAATAATGTTTTTTTGAAAATCTATAATTAATATATTGTAAAAAAAGTATGTGTTAATAATATTTTGTAATTATTAGAAAGGTTTATAACAAAAAATAACCCATTCTTGCAAGCAATTATAATTGAACAAACTCGGGTCACTGTAGTGAACCGCTACTGTTTAGTAGTAACTAATTATGGATGCAGTTTGATACTCCAAACACTATCCACAATAAAACCCAAACAATGCATTTTGGATCCTATCATCAATCAATCCTCCATAAATCATATAAAGTATATGTAGCTTTTTGGTAGAATAGGTGATTAATTCTAGACTTTGCAATGACAACCAACCAAGTTATTCAACTCTCAATAATGGTTACAAAATTCTTTATAACTAAAAAATAACAAAGCAAATGTGCAATGTGAGACTCAAACTATATTCCTTTTCTATTGTTGAATTCCTAAATTTTAGGAGTAATGTGAACTGTACGATCTTATATTTTGCTAACTAATGATCACCACCATATAACATTTTTCAAAAGTAATAATTCTATCAACCATCCAATATAATAATTTTGCAATCACACAATAAAAATTTCATCTGCTCAAATAGTTAATTCCTACTATTAGATCATGATTTAGATTTAGTGACCTAAATCAATTTCATATTTCTAAAGCTGCAAATTCAATTGAATCCATCTGATTGCTCAGTTTTCATGATCAAGCCATCACAAAAATTTTGGATCGAAGGGTTCCGCACAATAACTATTTCGACCATTATTTTGAACTCTTGGAGAATTATTTATTCATTAGTTTCCTTAAAATATTATGAAAGGTGCAGAAACTGAAAATATATAAATTTTGTGTTTGGCAAGTGCTTTTAGTCATTAAAAATTGGTAATAAATAGATAATTTTGGTACAAAAAAAAAATAATTTTTATGTGATTGAAAGCAAAAATATTTGAGACATTGGTTAGTTCCGGTCATCGCCCCCATACGATAATGCGTCATTCACCAGTCGAACTCCTCAAAACCTTTTGATTCTTAAATGAACTAAGTTATCAATGTTTCTTAATCCTTAATTCATTTAATTGAGACACTTGTGTCTCTTTAATAATTTCATCAAGCTTTGGATTTTTGTTCTATTGATTTAGATTTTATGTCACCAAATGTTTGTCCTTTATTACCATGTTATACTATTGTGAGGACATAGTAGCCTATCCCATTTATTTCATTATAAGGTCATCATAGTATGTCTCATTTTCTCTTTGTTATGAGGGTTTCTTCTATCCTTTTTTAGGGGAAAACATGTATTTTGCCTGTTATTGCCTTATTTTTTCTAGGGTTGGACATAAGCTTGTTCTACAAGTCAAACCACCTTAAACTTGATTGCCTATATTTTTAATTAATGTTGATACATAAATTACATGACCTTTATAAAACTTAATATATTTTAAATAAAATAAAAATTTTATCGCAAGTAACTTTTATATATTTATTAAATCTTATTGATGTTTGCTTCAATTATATTATCAAAATATTTTATAATAAACCAAATTTTTATTACTAAAAATCGCCCTCCTCTTACTAAACCTCACTTAAAATACTCCTCACACCAAAGCATACTTCACTATTGAAGTTAGGGAATCATTTCAAAATTTTTGCATGATAATTTGCATATGCACCTCCAAAAATAACTTTATGCTTATTATATATTTCATAAACTATTATAATATATATATTTTTTTAATATTAAATAAAAAAAAGTTTTTAAAAACAATTATTTTTGATAATATATTTATTAATATAAAAGAGTTTCTTTCATTAAGTTATTATTCATATCAGTAAAAATTTAATTACATAGTAAATATAAATTATAAAATAAATATTTATCATAATTAATGTATATTAAGCTATGAAAGATAAGATATTTCAAAAATATTATTAATTGATAAGATTGAAAAAGAGATAATGTAGATAGTAATAATTATGTTATAAGAAAGTGAGAAAGTCATGGTTTGATAAGATCGAAATAGAAAGGAAAAAAAGAAAAAAATAGATTTGATTAATGATTTAATGAAGAGGATAAGATAAACGTGATCGAGAAAATAAATAATAAAGTGTAAGAGAGACAAATTAAAAACTAGATAAGAAAAGAGAACAGAGAGGATAATTGAATATAAAGAGATAGATAATGAAGAGAAAAATAAGAGAATGATAATGGGATGGAGAAAGATATGTGAGAATTTTAGTGATAAAATGATAATGAAAAAAAGGGTAAGACAAATGATGAAATAATAGTTAAATCATAATAACTAAACTTATAATGAATATAACAATTTAATCATATTTACTATTCAATAATATTAAAATACCAAAAATATTTGATGATCGTTATTATTATAGGATATTAAAAATACTTAAGGAATACATTTGATATTAACATATAAACATTTTATTTGTACTTATAATTAAAAATGCATGTTAAATAATAAATAATATTATTATTCTAATATATTCTTTTTATAAGACATGATATAGATTAACATTAGTGATATAATTTAATAATCACTTAATAAAATTTTAATTATGTACTATTATTTATTATAATTTAAATTTTTAACATTAATTTTTTATTAAAATAAATTGCAATTATAAGAAAAAAGAATGTATGAAAAAATATGTGCCATAATATGAATCCTCAAAATGTCACCCATTACAATACTTTATCTACCCAAGAATGCTTAAGTTTCGAGTTCTAATGAGATCAACTATTATAATACTGGTGTGGTTTCACATGAATATAAAAACAAAAAACTTATATTTGTGTGGTTTTTGGTGTGAAGATAATTAATTAGTTTAAATTTTTACAAATTATTACACATTTTGTGTTTTTAAAAGTAACTTTTTACTTATTATATAAGTCATAATATACTCTAATATAAATTTTTTTTTCATTTCAAATTAGCTAAAAATAACATAATCTATTTTGTTTATGACGAAAACATTAATATGTAATATGTGCATCTATTAAATTATCATATTAATATGTAAAATACTAAGTCACATAGGAAATAGAAAAAATAAGAAACATATATATATATATATATATATATATATATATATATATATATATATATATATTTATTTATATATAATATAATTAAGATATGTTATCCTTTGAAACATAAGAGATTTGGAAAATAATATTAATTCATGGGGTTGAAAAAAGGATGAAGTAGATGGAGATAACTATTCTATGGAAGAGAGATAAAGTCGTGGATAGATTAGTGAGAAATAGAAACTAATGATAAAAGAGATAGATGAGATATGATTAAATTAAAAGTGAAAGTAAATGATAGAACAAGAGGACATGAGAGAATAAAATGTAAAGTGAAATCGAGAGAATAATAAGGAAATATTGAGAAAAAGAGGAGAGAGAGAGGGAGGAAGAGAATATAAAGAAATGGAGAAAGTAGATGAAAATAACAAGATGATAATGGCAAATATAAGGAAGTGAATGCAAGCGACAACGAGATAAAAATAAATTTTGAGTGAAACAATAAAATTACAATTAAATCTTAATAACTAAATACGAAATATTTAATAAATATAACAAGTTAATCAAATATAATATTTGATAATATCAAAATAAAAAAATAATTAAACTTTTTTATTATTTTAGAGTATTACAAATATATAAAGAATTTTTTCTCTATTAACTTAATCTATTTTTATTTGTACTTATAATAAAAAGTTAGTTAAATAATATACAATATAATTACTCTAACATATTATAGTTATATCGCATAATATAGTTAAGAAATTTAAAATATATTTAACAATAATCATATAATTTTAGATTTGTAATATTCTATTACACAATATTTTTTTATTAAAAAAGTTTATACATATAAACCATTATGAACAAGAATTTATTTTCAATTTATTATCATTGATATAAGTTATTTGAATCAATGTTCAATTATATTAAAGTTAATATTTTATTATATTGTATTATATGTCATATTTATTATTTTACAAAATTGATAATAATTTTATAAAATAAAAATTAACTATTAATTATTAGTGATAATTATAAGAAATCATTTATGATGTTAATACATTCTAACATTTACATGTTATTAAAATGAAGTGTCATTCTTTAGAAAAAGAAATGTTATGAGAAAAATATGTGCAAAATTATTATTTCTTAGGTGGTAACTTATCCCAATACTACTCTCTCCTAAGCATGCTTAATTTTTGAGATCTAATTAGAACTAATGTTATAATGCTAGCGTTGTCATGCATGAATTTAAATGCCAAAAAATGATAATTTGGTGATGATTATCTCAAAGATAATGAATTATTTTATAATTTTTATAAATTATTATACCAATGCACTTTCTAAAAGGTTTATGCTTATTATATATATTACAATCCACTCAAAAGTTAAAATTTCAATTATATAAACTTAATAGAAAAAAAAGACAAACTATTCATTTTGATAAAGAAAACATTATTATTTAAGATATGCTTTAATTAACTTATCAAACAAATGAATAAAAAATTCAATTATATAATTAATATAAATAAAAAAAAAATATTTATTATAACTAATATATTTTAAGCCATGCAACATGTGAGATTTGTCAAATTTTATTAATTTATAAGGTTGAAAAAAATGTAATTTGAGGAAGTTGTTATATAAGAGAGATAAAACTAAGAATGATAAGAAGGAGAAAGAAAAAAGTAGTAATAGAGAGAGCTGAAAGATGATGCAATGAAGAGGATAACAAAAAAAGAAGATAAAAAAGATAGAGAGCATAATACCCAAGTGAAAGGGATAGAAATGAGAAAAAAAAGAGCGAAAGAGGGGAAAGATATGTTTAACGGAATATAAAGAGATAGAAAATAGAAGAAAAAAGAATGATAAAAAAATAGAGAAGAAATTGAGAGAATGTGGAACACATTGGTATAAAGAGAAAAAGGTAGGACAAATAAGTAAATAAAAGCTAAATCTTGATAATTGAACCTACAATATTTATTTAATAGTAAACAGTTTGTTTATTATTATTCTATTATATTACAAATATTTATAATATTTATTTAGTAGTAAATTTATTTTATTTTACTTAATAATTTAATTGGAAAATTTTGATTAAATAATAAATAATATCATTATTTTAATATAATATCTTTAGATAAGGTAATAAAGGCAATAAATATAAATAACATTTACATGACTTAAATAGTTTTGTATTTTTTAAATTATATAATATATTATTATTACATTTTAAAAAATTAGTACATAATGTGTTCATAATAATTTAAATTGATATTAATTCTATTTTATTATAATTGAAATAAGTTATTTTGTTAATAATTAAATTGTATTTAAAAACTTATTTTACTATATCATATACATTTTTATGATTGTTACTATATGAAAATGATAAAGATGATATAAAGTTAACATTAATAATTAATTACAAAAATGATAATTATAAACAATCATTAAAAATAATAATTAATTTTTAAATATTAACATGTTACTAAAATCAAATGTAGTACATTAAAGGAGTGAATCATATGTTCAAATATGTGTAAAATGAGGATTTCTTAGGTGGTCACCGTTCAAATGCTATTCTGACGCTTGGATGCTTAACTTTGGAGTTCTAATTTGATCCAATGCTATAATACTATCGTGGTCACACATCAACACAAAAGTTAAAAACTATAGTTGTGTGATTATTGTCTAGAAGGCAATGAAATGTTTCTAAAACTTTCTAAATAATCATGAATTTGAACTTTGAAAAAAATTATGCTTATTATGCATGTGATAATACATAATTGTATCAAAATTTTATTTATATCAAATTAATAAAAAATTATATAAGTTAAAATTTTTGATAAAATAGACATTAATACTTCTGATTTTGTTCATTATGTTATCATTTTTATAATCAAAAACTAAAATGAAATATTAAATATAAAAAATAAAAAATATATACTTATGAATAATATTATTTATTAAAATATACATCATTAGAGATCTCATAAATAATATTAATTGATTGGATAAAAAAAAGATTTTGGAGGTTGGAATAACTATTTTGTGAGAGAGATAAAAGATCATTGATTGATGAGTGAAATAGAGAGTAAAAAAATTAATGGAGAGTGTGATTAGATATGATTTATTAAAGAGAAGAACAGAGAGAACATAGAGAAGATAGAGGGAATAAATCTCAAACTAAAAAAAAGAAAGAGAAATGAGAAGGTAAAGATGGGTAAGAGTGAGAGGGTGGACAAGAAGAATATTAGGAGATAAAAAATCAAGAGACAAAAAAGAGAATAGTAATAGGAGAGAGAAAGAAGTAAAAAATGTGAAGGATAATAAGATAAAATAAAAAATGAATGAAATAACCTAATAATACTAAAATATTAATAATTAAACCTATAATATTTTTTATATATAGTAAGTTAACTACATAAAATTCTTAATAATATTAAAATAAAAAACGTACATTTATTTTCAATTTAGTGTATTACAAATGCTTAAAGTATATTTTGATTGTTAATTTAATATAAATTTTTTAAAACTAATAACTTAAAATAAGAAAGAAAGTCGTGAATGAACTTCTTGTGCAATTCATGCATTTCCGTTTTGATGACAATACCTTTTTTCTTGATTTCCATTTCAAATTGTTCTCTCGACTTTTTATAAATATGAGGAGATCGTAACACATCATATAAGACTCGTGATTCAGGCAATCCAATCTTCCATGTGTCAGGCAGAAGCCCCCCAAAATTGTTTTCCAAAAATGGGTGATAAAAATTCTTTATAATATAAGTTATATATTTTATTTTATTTAAAATTAAACAATAATTTTGTTATTATTTTATTATATCATAAGAAGTGACATATTTTTTATTAAGTAAAATTGATAATAATTTTATAAAATTAATATTAACAATTAATTAACAAAATTTTTATTCTAAACTATCAATTATAAGAACTAACTTTATTTAACATTAAAATGTTTTTATAATCTTTTGTTGTGCAATAGAAAATGGATTGCCATCAAAAAGACATGTGCAATAGAAAGACTTCTCAATAAGTCACCCACCACAATACTATCCTCAACCAAGCAAGAATAAATAGAAAAAATAATTTTATGATGTTAATATTAATGATTAAATAGAAAAAATAATATTTGTAAACTATTATTTATACGAATTTATTTTTTAACATTAACATGTTATTAAAATCAATTATCACTCGTGATGAAAAAATGATTTGAAAATTTATGTGAAATAGGATGACTTCTTAAGAAGGGACCCAGCATAGTGCTACTCTTGCAAAAGCATGCTTAACATTGGAGTTTAATTAGATTGAGCACTAATGTTTTCACAAGTGAATATAAAAAAAATATATTTGTGTGAATAGTCTTAAAGATAATTAACTATTTTAGGAATTTTGTAAATTATTATGTATGCATAGTTTTAAAAAGTAACTATATGCTTATTATGTGTCATAATATACTCCAATATTAATATTCTATTGCTTTCTAACTAATAAAAGATTACATAAAGTTATATTTTATAAGAATAGTGTTAATATATAAGACTTGCTTCTGTTAAGTTATCATTCATATACTTAAAAAAATAAGTTACCTAATAAATATAAATAACAAAATATATATTTATTATAATTAAGAGATATTTAACTATGAAACGTTAAAGATTTCTTAAATATTACTAATTGATACGGCTAAAAAATAAATAGTGCATATAGATGTAACTATTCTATAAGAGAGAAAAAGCCAAGGATTGATATGAGAGAAATAGAAAAGAAAATTATAAAAGAGAGATGAGAGGTTATTCAATGAAAAGAATAAGAGAAAAGAAGAAGATCAAGAAGATAAAAAGAACAAATAACAAAATAAAATAGAGAAATGACGAAATAGAGAGAAAAAGAGGAGTGAGAGTAGGGAAGAGAATATAAAGAGATTTAAAAAGGGGAGATAAATAGAGTATTATAGTGGTAGAGAGAAGAAACGAAGAGAATTTGAGATATAGATAAAACATTGAGAGAAATAATCAAATAAAAGCCGAATCTAGAAGGGTAAACCTAAAATATTTTTTAAAAAATACTTGTTAAATGTATACAATATTTAATAATAATAAAATATAATGAAATATTTGGTTTATTTCCATTTTATATAACAAAAGTATTTAATTATATTGACTATTAATCTAAAATAATTTTATTAAATTACATAATTAAAAAAATAATTTAAAACTCATATGGTTATTCTAATCTATTATCCTCATATGACAATATAAAAAAATTATATATAAAATTAATAATATAGTTTTAAAATTTTAATATATTATAATATATAATAATATGTTATTATTATATTTTAAATACTTTATAATAAAGCTATATCAAAGAAATTATTTAGTTATATGAAATTAGCAAAGATGTTATAATGTTAATATTAAAGATTAACTAGTAAAATGGTAATTAGAAATTATTATTGGTAATAATTTAATTTTTTTAAATTAACAAGTTAATTAAAACAAACGTCATTAATTAGAAATAACAATATTTTGAAAGAATGTGCAATATGATGACTTTTTAAGAGATAATCAATTCCAATACTACTCTCACCTAAACAAGCTTAACTTTTGAGTTCCAAAACTAGCAGTTGTGTGATAATTACTTTTGAGGTAATAAATAAATTAAAAAATTTTCTAAATTGTCATGTATATTCATTTTTAAAAAAGTTGTGTTTATTATATATGTCATAATATGATCTAATTCCAATATTTTATTTATAAAAAATTAATAAAAAAGTTATGTAAACTACTATTTTTTTATAAAGAATACATTGATATATAGCATTTTCTTCCTTTATAGTGTCATTGTTATGTAGAAAAAAATAAGAATAAATGATAAACATAGCCAATAAAATATATATTAATCATAAACATTATATGCTAAATTATCCAATATGATAGATTTCTTGAATATTGTTATTTTATTTGTTTAAAAGATAGTAAAGTGGGAGATAACTTTTTTAAGAGAAAGAGAAAGTCATGAATCAGTAAAAGTGAAATAGATAAAAATTATAACAGAAAGAGATAACAAAAAAATTAATGAATAGGAAAATAAGAGAGAATATACAAGAGATAGGGAAAATAAATAAAAATAGTGAAAAAGAAAGAAATCAGAATGTAGAGAAAGATAAAGATGAGAGGGTAAGAACAATATACAAAGATTGATAATCTATGGGAAAAAAAATAAGAGAATGATATTTGGAGAGGGAATGAAGTGAGAGAATGTGACAAACTTTAAGATGAAGTAAAAAAGAGGGAAAAATGAATAAATAAAAGTTAAATCTTAATAAATTATGTTTATAAAATTTATAAAACAAAAAAGATAAAAATTTATAATATTTAATAAAATATAAATATAGAGAAATAGTTTAGTTTTGTATTATTTTATATATAATATATAACATATATAATAAATGTAAATAATATTTATCATTAATTATATAATTCTTGATTCTTAAAATTCTAAAGTGTAATATTAGTATGTAGTGCATGTATATACAACTATAAATAAAATTTACTTATAATTTCTTGTTATTCGTATAAGTTATTTTACTTAATTTTATAAAATATAAATTTTTTTAATTTAATTATATCATATGTTTTGCTAAATTTATTATTATATGAAATAAACAATTTTGTTATAAAGTTAATTTTAATAATTAATTACTCAAATGGTAATTATAACTATTTTTTATAATAGTTTAATTTGTTAAGCTTAACATATTATTAAAGTCAATTATCATTAACTAGAAAAGGAAAAGCTATGAAAAAATATGTACATCATATGGACTACCATGGAGTTCATCTATTTCAATATAACTCTTGCCCAAGCAAGTTAAAATTAGGAGGTCTAATTAGATATAGTGATGTAATTCTCATTTAGTCATGCATGAAATGAAAAGAAAAAAGTCATAGTTTTGTGATGATTCTCAAAAAGATAATTAATTGTTTCAAAGTTTTTATAAATTATTATCCATATGCCTTTCAAAACATAACTTTTTGTATGTTTCACATATAATAATATACACAAATATTGTTATTTTACTTATATCAAATTAATAAAAAAAAAGATAAATTATTATTTTTGATAAAAAAAAATATATATGATCTACTTCCAGTAAGTTGTCCATTCTATAAATAAAAAATAAATTAAATAATAAATATAATAAAATAAAAATATATATTTATTGTAAATAATATATATTAAGCCATGCATCATGAAAGATTTCTCATGTATTATTATTTGAGGGAGCTAAAAAGGTGATGGAATAGATAGAGATAACTATTATTTAAGAGGGAGAGAAAGTAACAAACTAAAAAGTGTGAAATAGAAGAAAAAATAGGAAAAGGGAGAGGTGAGAGTTTATTCAATAAAGATGATCAGAAAAAAGGAGAAGATAGAAAGATAGAGAGAATAAATAATCGAGTAAATGGGGAAGAAATGAAAATTAGAGAGCAAAAGAGGGGATTGAGTGGGTGGAGAGATTTTAAAGAGATAAAAAAATTAATAAAAAAAATAGAATGATATTAAGAGAGAGATGAATGTGAGAGAATCTATGACATTGTGATAAAGAGAAATGCATCAGAGAAATAATTTAATAAAAGTTAAATCCAAAAATTTGATTATATAATTTTTATTAAATATTAGAAGTTTTTGATAAATATATTTCAATAATATTAAAATATAAAAAAATGTGTTTTATTATTATTTTAGTATATTAAAAAATTTTGAATCTTATATTGACTATTAATTTAATATTATTTAATTTTTTCAAATAATTAAAAATATAATTAAGAATAAATAATATAATTACTATAAATTTTATCTAAATATGAAATAACATAGAAAATAAATATAGATAATATTTACTATTAAAAAAGGTAATCTAACATTTCCAATATTCTATAATATATTATTATTATATTAATCATTAATTTATTATAACTTATGTAAGATATTTGGCTTATAATTAAACTATATTAAAAGAATTATTTTATTATATCATTTTAAATGCAACATTTATAAAAATATGAAATTAAGAAATATATTATAAAGTTACTATTAAAAATTAACAATTAAAATTGTAATTATAAAGTTTCATTTGAAATAATTTAATTTATTTATTATTAATAAAATATTAAAATCAAATATTATTCTTAAAAAATTAATATTAATAAAAAATATATGAAACATGAGGAATTCTAAAGAGGTGACTAACTCGAATACCACTCGCTCATTAGAAATCTTTGCTTTAGAGTTGGAATAAGATCGAGTGATATAATGTTGATGTGGTCCTGCATGATTAAAAAAATAAAAAATCATAATTTTGCAATCATGGTCTTGAAGATAACAAAAGTTTTCTAAAATTTTATAAATTATCAGATATTAAAAAAATTTAAAAAACTTGATACAATTTATATATTTCTTAATATATTATAACACAAATTATTTTTTCTATAAACTATAAATAAATAATTTCATAAACTATTTTTTTTGAAAAAATAGACATTACTACTAAAGATTTTCATTCATTATTCTATCATTGTTATAAATATAAAATTAAATTATGTAATAAGCATAAATAATAAATTATATTTTTACCATAAATATTATATATTAAGTTATGCAAAATGGAGATTTAATAAATATTGCCAATTGATGAGGTAAGAAGGAAATATTGGAGATGACCCTTCTATAAGAGAGAAAAATTCTTGGATTTATATGAGTGTAAAAGAGAAAAAAATAATAATAGAGAGAGATATTCAATGATTTAATGAATAAGAAAAGAAATAAGAGAACAAAAAGTAGATGGAGAGAACAAACAAAAAAAATTGAAAGATAAAGAGAGAGAAATAAGAAAATTAAGAAAGATAGAGCAGAGAGAGTGACCATGATGAACATAAAGACATAGAATGGAGGGAGAAAGAAGAGAAATGATAATAAGATACAAAAGAAAGTGAGATTATGTGAGTGAGAATGACATAAAAATAACAAAGTGTTAGAAATAATTATTTGAAGGTTAAATCATAATAACTAAATTTATAATACTTGTTAAATATAATATGTTAACCATATACAATATTTAATAATATTAGAAATTAAAAAATTATTTGATTTTTATTGTAATTTTAGATTTTTACAAAATTTTAAAGTATATTTTGACTATTAATTTATTATTAATTTATTCACACTTATGATTAAAAGGTTAATTAAATAAGAAATAATATCATTAATCAAACATGTTGTGTTCATATGATGTAATATAGATAATAAATACAAATAATATTTAACATTAATTATACAATTTTATATTTCTAATATTGCACAATTCAATATCAATATATATAAAAACGTTTATACACTGCATGTATATGATTATTAAATTTTTTTTAATTCTAAGTTATTATAATTGATATAAATTACGTTGCTAAATATTAAATAACATTATTGTTATTATTTTATTATATCCTATAAAGTGTCATATTTATTATTAGATGAAATCGACAATTATGTTATAAACTTAACATTAATATCTAATCATGTAAAAGGAGATTTACATGTAGTTGTTTGTAATATTTTAATTTTTTTTTTGCAATAACATGTTATTAAAATCATTTCTTATTCATTAAGAATAGAAATGATATCAAAACATATGTGCAGCACAAGGACTTCAAATAGGTCACCATTCCAACATTACTGTCAAACAAGAATGCTTAACTTTTGAGTTGTAATGAGTTCCAATGTTATAATGTTATGATCACACATCAATATAGAAGCCAAAAATTCGTTGTGTTATTATTGCCCCAAAGATAATGAATAGCTTGACAATATTTGTAAATTATTATGCATATACAACAAAAACATAACTTTATTCGTATTATATATGTCTTAAAATACTTTAATATCAATATTTTGTTAATATCAAATAAATAATAAGTTAGATAAACTTTTCTTTTATAAAGAAAAAATCAATATATAAGATTTCCTTGAATACATTATTATTCTTATAAATAATAAATTTAATGAGATAATAAATATAAATAATAAATAAAAATTTCTTATGTTTAATACATATTAAACTAAGAAACATGAGAGATTTCTCAAAATATTATTAGTCCACTGAGCTAGAAAAGAGAGTGTAGAAGAAGGTAATGATTCTACATTAGTACGAAAAGTTAAGGATTAGTAAGAGGGAAAAATAGAAAAATAGTAAAGGAGAGAGTTGAGAGATAATTCGATGAAAAGTATAAGAAAAAGGAGTAAGATATTGGAGATAGAAAGAATAAATAAAATAGTAAAAGAGAGGAAAACTAGAAAATAGAGAAGAAAAGATGAGAGAGAGGAGGAAGGGAATATAAATAGATCAAGAATGAGTGAAAAAAAGAAATTTAGGGAATGCAAAATACATCAAGAGAAAGTTAAAAAAATTATAAATAATTAAGTATATGTTAAATTTTGATTATTAAAACTATAAAATTTATTAAATTTTACAAGTCAATGATGTATAATATTTAATTATTTCAAAAATATAAAAAAAATATTAGATTTATTACTAAATAGTATATTACAAATTTTTAAAGAATATATTGGTTGTTAATATAATATTATTTTTTCATTCATATAATTAAAAAACATTACAAAAGTACAAATAATATCATTATTCTAATATGTCATCTTCGTATGTTATAATATAAAACTTAAATGTAAATATTATTTTACATTAACTATATATTTTTATTATATTTAAGAAAGTTTACATCTAGCACATATATATAATAATGAGCATATATTACTTCTATTTTAATGTAGTTGATAAAAGTTATTTTGTTGATACTTTAACTGTATTAATATAATTATTTTATTGTATAGAATTTGTAAAGTATTTTACAAAGTAAATATTAATAATTGATTATTAAAGTTATAATTATCAAATATTATTTATAATAATTTTTAGTTAAAATAAAATGTAATTCCCACAAAATGGGAATGCTATCAAAAAATATGTGCAACATGAGTCTTTCTCAGGCAGTCACTCATTGAAATACAAATCTCACACAAGCATGCTTAACTATACTCTTCTAATTTGAGTTAGTACTTTAATACTAGTGTGGTCATAGATGCCAACAAAAGCAGAACAATCATAGTGTTTTTCATTGTTGCCCTAATGATAATATAACATTTCTAAAATTTTGTAATTTACCAAAAATATGCATTATTTTTGAAAATATGCTTATTATATATATATAATAACATATTGTAGTAGAAAATTTTAGTTTATATAAAATTAATAAAGGATGAGATTAATAACTATTTTTATATTTTAATATATAAGACTTTCTTTTACTATATGGTATCATTCTTATAAATAAAATACATATTTATGATAAATAATATTTGTTAAACTATGCAACATGAGAGAGCTCTTAAATTTGTTAAATTGATGGGATGAAAAAGGATAGTTTAGACCTAAAGCTATAATGCTGGTGTGATGATTATCTTAAAGGTAATGAAGCATTTTAGAATCCTTATAAATTGTTATGCTTAAGAACCTTTAAAATAACTTTATGCTTATTATATAAGTCATAATGTACTCTAATATTAATATTTCAATAAAAATTAGATAAACTTATATTTTTTATTAAAAAATATTAATATACATGATTCACTTCCACTATCATATCATTCTTGTGAACAAAAAAATTAAGTTATATAATAAATTTAAATAATAAAATATATAATTTTAATAATTAGTATATATCAAACCATAAAATATAAAAGATTTTTTAATTGTTGTTAATTGATTGGATTGAAAAATAGATAATGTAAATGGTAATAATAATTGTTTAATAGGGAGATATATTAAGAGATTAATAAGAAGTTAATAGAATGGAAAATACTAAAATAGGTAGTTAAGAGATTATTCAATGAAGTGAATATAAAACATAGAAAAGCTTATGGAAATAGAAAGTATAAAAATTAAAGTGAATGTGTGAAAAAAGTAGAAATAAAGATGGAAATAGGAGAGGGAGGGGGAAGGGAATTTAAAATAAAGAATTGAGAGAAAAACAAGAAAATGATAATGATAGAGAGAAGGAAGTGAGAGAATGTGAGACATTGAGATAAAGAGAAAAATGGAAAAATAATTAAATAAAACTTAAATTTTAATAATTGATCATATAATATTTATTAAATATAATAACTAAATCATATGTAAAAATTAAAAATATTTAAATATAAAAAAAATTATGTTATTATTATTTTTTGTTACTATAAATATTCATAGTATATATTAACTACTCATTTAAAATTATTTTATTATTTCATATTAATAAAAAACGTAATTAAAAAAACGTGAATATCCTCATATATTATTTCCATAATTTTAAATAGAACAAAAGTAATTAATATTTAATAAGAATAATATACTTTTTTAGATTTCTAACATACTATAATATATTATTACTATGTTTAAAAAGATATATAAACAACAATGATTATAAACATATGTTCCTTCTAATTTGTTAAAATTAATATAACTCATTTTGCTCACAATTAAACTATATTAGTGGTATTATGCTTTTATATCATATGAAGTGTTGTATTTATAACTATATGAAATTCACAAAGGTATTATAAAGTTAGTATTAATAATTAACTATAATAATGGTAGATATAAAGCTCAATTTATGATAGTTTTACTTTTATATGAACATGTTATTAAAATAAAATATCATTAATTGGGATATGAAATTCTATGAAAAGAGATGTGCAACATAAAGACTTCTTGATAGGTCAACTATCCTCACACTAGTCTAACCAAACCATTCTTAACATTAGATTTCTAATTAGATCTAGTTCTATAAGCCTAGTGGGTTAAAACATGAATATAAAAGCAAAAAAATTATAGTTGTGTGGTCATTATCTTAAAGATAATGAATAATTTCTTAACTTTTGTAAATATAGTTGTGTGGTCATTATCTTAAAGATAATGAATCATTTTTTTACTTTTTATATATGTCTAATACATTCTAATATAAATATTTATGTATATTAAATTCATAAAAAAATATAAATGATTATTTTTCATAAAATAAACATTAATACATAATACTTTATTTAATTATGTTATCATTCTTATAAATAAGAAATTAAATTATCCAATAAAAACAAATAATAAATTAAATATTTATCATAAATATTATTTGGTAAAATATACAACACAGGAGATTTCATAAATATTTTTAATTAATGTGTTGAAAAAATAATAACTGAGACAGAGAACTATTCTACAAGAGAGAAAAAATCACACATTGATTTGAGTGAAAAAGGGATGAAAGTAGTAATAAGGAGAGAGAGATGTGAGATTATTTTATTAAAAAAAAGAGAACATGGAGGAGATTGAAGGAACAAATAAATAAGTGTAATAGAGAGAGTGAAATAGGAAAATAAAGATGGATGGAGGAAATAGATAGTTAGAAGATATAATAAGATAAAGATAGGTGGTGAATAAAGAGAATGATAATGAGACAAGATTGGAAGCAAGAGATTATGAGAGATAATGAGATAATTAGAAAAAGGAGTGAATTTATTAAATAAAATTTAAATATTAATAATAATAATTCTCATATAAATTAAGTATTACAAGTGAATCTAATATAATATTTAGTAATATTAAAATATTTAAAAATTTAAGGTTATTATTATTTTAATTTATTATGAATACTTATAAATACTTAAATAATATTTTCACTATTTATTTAATATTATTTTATTAATACTTAATACTAATAAGTGAAATAAATAATATCATTATTTTGATATATTATCTTCATATAACATTATATAGATTATAACTATAAATAATATTTAACATTAATGATAAAATCTTTGATTTACAATATTCTATAATGTAATAGAACTATTTTAATAATTTTATAAACAACATTTACATATTATTATAAAGATAAATTAATTATAATTTATTATAATTTATATAACATATTTTTATTAATAATAAACTATATCAAAATATTAATTTATTTTATCACAAAATATGGTATATTTATTATTATATAAAATTGATGATAATGATATAAAGGTAATATTAATAAATACTTTCTAAAATTGTAATTATAAATTAGCACATAGTTTTTTTCTTTTTGATATAATAACATGTTATTAAAATCATAACGCGAAACATGAGGAAATTCTAAAGAGGTCACCCATCCAAATAGTACTCTCTCCCAAGAGTGATTAACATTGGAATTTTAATGATATCTAGTGCCATAATACTATAGTGGTCCAGCAAGAAAATAAAAGAAAAAAACTTGTATATGTGTGATGTAATTTCAGAAAATAATAAACTATGTTGTAAACATGGTAAATTATTTTGCATATGCATTTTCAAAAGCAACTTCATACATATTATTATATATGTCATAATATACTATAATATTAGAGTTTTATTAAAATAAAAATAATAAAAATGACATAAAATCTTATTTCAAAAAAAGTAAATATTAGTACATAAGATTTGATTCCATTGTGTTATCATTCTTATAATTAAAAAATAAATTACAAAATAAATATAAATAATAAAATATATAATTAAAATAGCTAAGATATGTTAAACTATGGAACATGCAATATTTTTCAAAAAATATTTATTGATGGGGCCAAAAAAAGCATAATGTAGTTTGAGGTATTAAATTTTGAAAAAAGTGAAGGTCATGTATTGATAAGTGGAAAATAAAAGGAAAATAGTGAAAGAGAGACAAGGGAGAGAATTCAATAAAGAGGATAAGAAATGGAGAGAAAATAGAGGAGATAGAGAGAATAAATAACAAATAGAAGATTTAGAGAAATAAAAAAATAGAGAGGGATAAAGGAGAGAGTGGGCAAAGAGAATATAAAGAAATAAACAATGAAAAGCAAAATAAGGGGAAGATGATGGGATAGAGAACTAAATTAGACAATATGAACGAGATAAAAAATGGGAGGGAAATATCCAAATAAAAGATAAATCGTAATAATTGATCATGTAATATTTTAAAAACTACAAGTTAATCATATATAATATTTAATAATATTACAATGTTAAAGAAGATATGATTTATTATAGTTGTAGTAAATTAGAAATTTTGAAACTGTATATTAACTCTTAATTTAAAATTTTTTCATTCATTCATATAACTAAAAAATATCAATATTCTAATACATTATCTTCTTATGATATGATATTAACAATAAATATAAAGAATATTAAACATTAATGAGATAATTTTAGATTTCTAATAGTCTATAAAATATAATTATAATATTTTAAAACCTTTACACACAACAAGTACTTACAATTATTATCATATTTTAATTAAAGTTTATTATAATTAGTATAAACTATTATTTTCAAAATTAAACAATATAAAAAATTTATTTTATTATATCATATAAAGTGTCATATTTATTACTACATGTAAATGACAAGGATGTTATAATGTTAATATTAATAAATAATTTAAAAACAATTATTATGAAAAACGTTTTATAATAATTAAATTTTTTTAATATTAATATATTATTCAAATAAAATGTTGTCCATTAAAAAATTTTAATATAAAAATTTTTTGCAACATGAGGAGAGGTCACCCATTACAATAATACTATTGCATATGCATGCTTGACTTTAGTGTTTTAATGAGATATAATTATATTATGCTGGTGTGGTTGCATTCATAAAACCCCAAAAATCTAAGTTTTTAATTATTGCGTTGAAATTAGTGAACCATTTTGAAGTTATTTAATTATCATGCATGTGTAGAGTTAAAAAAATTATGCTTATTATTAATGTCATAACGTATAATAATACAAATAATTTATTCTTAAATCAATAAAAATTTACATAAATTATTATTTTCCATAAAACAAAAATTAATACATAGATTTTCTTCCATTATGTTAATATTTTTCCAAATAAAAATAAAGATACATAATAAATATAAATAAATTAAAAACATTAAGATTATAATCATACAAAGAAGTTATGTATAAATTTATTTAAATATAGTAATGTTATCTCTAGCTCCACTATCTCTTTCTTAGCCCATTAATTAACAATATTTAGGAAATCCCTTATGTTGTATTATAGAATATATAATATTTATTATAAATTTTTATTTTATTATTTTTATTTGTTATGTATTTTTAATTTTTTTATTTATAATAATTATAACATAGTAAAAGAAAATCTTATGTATTAATAGTTATTTTAACAAACTTAATAACCTATGTAATTTTTAACTTTTTTAATGTAAATAAAATATTGATATTATAATACATAATGATATATATATAGTAAGCATAAATTTTTTTAGAACTACATATGAATGATAATTTAGAAAATATCAAAAATGATTCATTATTTCCCACTAATTGATTGAAAAATATTAATTTTTTCCTTTTGTACGCATGTGTGACCCGATCATCCGTGTAGCATTGGATCTTATTAGAACACAAAAGTTTAGAATGCTTAAGTGAGAGTATTTTTGTTATGGGTGGCATCTTGAGTGTTCCTCGAGTTAAACATATTTTTTAATAGAACAAGTTTTTTAACATACGACACTTTTTATAATAACATGTTAATATTAAAAAAAATTTATTTACTACAACAGATTTTTAAAAAGGACAATTTTTGTTATTGGTAATTAATATTAACATTATAACTTCTATGTCAATTTCGAATAACAATAAATATGGCACCTAATATGATATAACAAAATAATTCTTCTATTATACCTTATTTGTAAAAAAATATCTTGTATTAATTATATTAAATTAGAATTAAAATATACTTTATCACTTCCTTCTCATTCTTATTATCAATCTATTATATATCTCTATATTATCTCTGTCTTTACATTCTTGCCTTCTCCATCTATTTTTATTTTTCTTTATTCTCATTTATATTACTATCTTAAATAAAGAAAATAATAAAACAAAATATTTTCTTTTATTATGTAATCATTCTTATAAATAAAAAAATTGAAATTTTATGATAATTACAAATAATAAAATATAAATTTATCATAAATACTATAAATTAAATTATGCATCATAAGATATTTCTTAAATATTATTAACTGATAAGCTAAAAAGGAGCTACTAGTGATGGGGATAGTTGTTTTGTAAGAGATAGAAAATGTCAATGATTGAAAAGATGGACATATTAGGGAAATAAATAATGGAGAGATGAGAGGATTTCAAAAGAGGTAAAGAAAAAAAGAAAACATAAAGAAGACAGAGAGGTTAAATAAATACGTGAGAGAGAGAAAAAAATGAGAAAATAAAGAATAATGACGAAGAGAGAGCAAGTAGAATATAAAGAGAGAGAATAGAGAGACAAATAGGTGAATGATCTTGTGAGAGACAACCAAGTGAAAGAATATGGGAGATATTGAGATAAATAGAAAAGATACGAGAAATAATTATATAAAATTTTAATCTCAATAATTAAAATTATATTATTTATTATATGTAGGAAATTAATAATATATAATAATAAAATATTAAAAATATATGAAATTTGTTATTTTTATAGTATATTACAACTTCTTATTGTGTATTTTCACTATTACTTTAGAATTATTTTATTCTTATTTATAATTTAAGATGTTAATTAAATAATAAACAATGTCATTATTCTAATATACAATTTTCATATGATTTTATCTAGATAATAAATATAAATATATATTTAACAATATTGATATAATTTTACATTTCTAATATTTTATAATATAAAATTTTATACATCAAATGCATGCACGACTATAAATGTATAATAATTCTAAGTTGTTATAATTAATTTGAGTTATTTTGATCATACTTAAACCATATTAAAAGAATTATGATATGGTATCATACGATGTACCACTTTTATTAGTATATGAAATTAATAATGTTGTTATGAATTTAATAATTATAATAGATTACTAAAATTGTAATTAAAAAAAAATATTTATAATAATTTAATGTTTCACGATGAAATTTTGTAAAAAAAATTTAATTATTAGAAAAAGGAATGCTACGAAAAAATATTTTTTTTAAAGAGGCCTTGCATCCCAATACAACTCGCACCCAAACATGCTTAACAATACGCAAATACTGAAATCTAGTGCTATAATGTTTGTTTGGTCACACATGCCTACAAAAACAAAAAAAATCATAGTTGCATGATTATTCTGTTGAAGTAACGAATCAAATTTGAAAATTTCCAAATTATCAACCATATGTACTTTAAAAAAATTATTCATATTATATGATTCATAATAATATAGAGAAAAAGAATAATTAAATAATAATAAGGTTTTTTTATTCAGTATATAATCATTTTTATAAACATAGAAATTATTAAAAAATTACAAGTAATAATAATATATATATATATTAATCATAAATATTATATATCACACTATGCAACACGTGATATTTCTTAAATATTGTAAACTATTAAGCCATTAAAAAGATAATGGAGATGGGGATAACATTTTGTAAGTGTTAGAGAATGTTAATGGCTAAAAAAAGTCAAATATAAAGGAAAATAATATCTCTAGTATAGTAAAGCATAAATATAAAACTCCAAAATTTATAGATGCTCAATGATTGTCCCAAAGTTAATAAACCTTTCTAAAAGGTTTTCATAATATTTTGCTTATGCATTATTAAAAATAACTTTATGTTTATTATATATCTCATACTGCAATCGAATATTAATATTTCAACTACATCAATTAATAAAAAATAATATAAATTATTTTTTTATAAATAAAATTTGAATATATAAGATTTGCACTCACTAAGTTATCTTGTTTATAAATAAAAAATGAAATACATAATAAATATAAATAATAAATATATATATTTATTGTAATTAATATATATAAAAAAAAGTAATATAAGAGATTTTTTTAAATAAAATTAATTAATAGGGTAAGAAAAGAGATTGTGTAGGTTAAGATAATTATTCTATTAGAGAGAGAAAGTATCAAAATTATAAGAAGGTAATAAAAAAGGAAAAAGTAAATGGGAGAGATGTGAGATGATTCAATGAAAAAGAGGAGAAAATGATAGAAGATAAGTGAGATAAAAAGAATAAATAAGATAATAAAAGAGAGTAAAATGATCAAATAAAGAGGGATATAAAAAGAGAGAGGCATATAGGAAAGAGAGAGGGAAGAGAAAATATAAGGAAATAAAGATTGATAGAGTAATATGAAAATCATAATAGGCTAGAGAACTAAGTGAGATAATATGATAGGAAATAAAATTAAGCAAAAGAAGTAAGAGAAATAATAAAATAAATGCTAAATTTTTATAATTGAACCTTCAATATTTATTAATTATTATATGTCAGTCATATATATTATCTAATAATATGAAAATATTAAAAATATGATGTTTATAAATTATCTTAGTATATTACAGATGTTTAAAGTATATAATGATGATTAATTTAAAATTATCTTATATTGAAATAATTGAAAATTTTAATGAAAAAAGAAATAATAACGTTATTCTAATATATTATCCTTTCATGATATTATATCGAAAAATATATTTAACATTAATGATATGATTTTAGATTTCTTATATTATATTGAAAATTATTATTAAAAATAAAAAAATTTTTAGATATTAAGAATATATTGGTTATAAACATATATTAATTCTAATTTATTATGATAGATATAAGTAATTTTTCTCATAATTAAATAATATTAGAAGAACTTTTTTTATATTTTCATATTAAATGTCATATTTATTACTATATGAAATTGAGAATGATGTTTTAAAATTAATTTTTCTACCTAATTGGTAAAATGATAAATATAAATTATAATTTATATTAATTAATTTTTTTGATATTAAAAAGTTACAAAATAGAATGTTCTTCATCAAGAAAAAAAATACTTTGAAAAAAAAGTGGAAAAAGGACTTCTGAATAGGTCATGCATTCAAATACAACTCTTACCAAAGCATACTTAACTTTGAAGATATAATAAGATCAAATACTATAATACTATTGTGGTTACAACAGCAAAAAAATCCAAAAAATAATAGATTTGTGATTATTATCTTAAAAATAATAAATTGTTACTTAAATTTCATATATTATCATGCATTTGCAATTTCAAAAACATTTCATTATTTATTATATATGTCACAATATACTCCGATATTAATATTTCATTAATATCAAATTAGTAAAAAATTATATAAACTACTATTCATGATAAAGTAGAATATAATATGTAGGCATTCTTCTATTATATTCTCATTCAGGTGGATAATTAATTAAATTGTCTTATAAATATAAAATTAAAATATATATTTCTCATAAATATTATACTTTGAATTATATTAAATAAGAGATTTCTCATTTATATTTAATATATTGGCTAAAAATTTAATAATAGAGATAGAGATAACTATTTTTTTAGAGAGAGAACAGAATGTAATGATAAGAGAAAAATAGAGAGAAAAATATTAATATAGAGAGATAGGTGATGATTTAATGAGGAGAAAAAAAAGAGAATATAGTTGACATAAGATAATAAATCAATATATGCAAGAGAAGGAAATAAGAAAGTATAAAAAGACGGAGGAGATAGAATCGGTGAGAAGATATAAAGATATAACAAATGCAGAGGCAAATAAATAAATGAAAATAGGAGAGAGAAAGAAGTAAGAGAATGTGAGAGACAGAGAAAAAGAGAAAAGCTGTTAGGAATAATTAAATAAAATATAAATCTTAAAAACTACCCATATAATATTTATGTAATATAACAGTTAATTATATATAACATTTAATAATATTAAAATATTATGATATTTAAGGTTTATTTTTTAATATATGTTACAAATATTTCAAAAATAATTTTTCTAGTAATTAAATATTATTTTATGTTGTATAATTTAAATTTTAATTAAATAATAAATAATATCATTACTATAATGTATTGTGGTCATATTATGTAGTATGATCGATAAATATAAATAGTATTTACAATTAAAAAAATATTTTTTAACTTCTCATATTTTGTAATATGATATTACTATATTTACAAAATTTTGTAAATAGCATGCATATATGGCTACAGACATAAATTTAATTTAATTTATTTTAATAAATATAGGTTATTTTTCTAAATATTATGTAATATTATAATTATTACTTTATTAAATAAAACAAAACACTATATTTTTTGTTAAATAAAATAAATAATAATCTTAAAAGGTAAAATATTAATAGTTAATTATTAAAACAATAATTATAAACAATGGTTTATAGTAATATAACTTTTTACACATTAATATCTTATTAAAATTATTTGTCATTCTTTAGAAAAAGAAATGCTATGAAAATATATGCACAACACAAGAACTTCTCATAATGTCACTCATCCTAATACTACTATCACCCAAGCTTGCTTAATGTCAAAGTTCTATGAGATCAAGTGCTATAATACATGTCTACTCACACATCAATATAAAGTTAAAAATCTAGACTGTGTGATTACTTTCCCAAAGATAAAGAACCATTTTATAATTTTATAAATAATTATCTATATGCACTACTAAAAAGACATTATGCTTATTTAACATGTCTTAATATATTCTAATAAAATTATTCTTTTATTATCAAATTAATAAACAATTATGTAAACTATTACTTTATCAAGGAAATATTTTATTATAATGATATTACTTATTACATAATTAACTCTTTTACTTATATGAGTAAATAATATAATAATAAATTAGTAGTTAATAAATTCTTAAAACATTTGTAACATTCTAAAAAATAGTAAACCACATATTTTTAATATTTCAATATATTAACAAAATTATATATGATTAATATCTAACAGTTAATATTATTTGTTTAATTATTAAGATGTAACTTTTTATTTAATTGTTACTCCTAATATTTATCTCAATTGCCCCTATATTATTGCACATTCTTCTCTCTCTAATTATTGTTCTCTTATTCTTCTCTCCATTCTTAATCTTTTTATAATTTCTTCCTCCTCTCTCTCTCCCACCTTTACTCTCTATTTTCTCATTTTTGTCACAATTTTTCTTTGTTATTTAATCTCTCTATCTCCTTTTCCTTTATTTTTACTTCACTGAATCATCTCTCATCACTCTCCTTTGCTATTTTCCTTTCTATTCTATGTTCTCAATCCATGAGTTTCTTACTCTTGTGCAAGAGATATGTTCACCTATATTATTTCTTTTTGTATCCTATTTATTAAAAACTATTTTCAAAATCTTTTATATTTCATGGTTTAATATATATTAATTATACTAAAAATAAACTTGTTATTTTTTATTTTTGTATGTAATTTAATTTTTTCTACTTATAAGAATGACAACTTAATTGAGACAAATCTAATATATTTATTTTTTTCAATCAAAAGTAGTACTTTACACAATAAAAATAAATAATATTTAATATTAATTATATATGTTTGCATTTCCAATAATCTCTAATATATTGTTAATATATTTAAATTGAATTTATACAAAGAATGTAAATATAATTATAAAAATAAAAAACTTTTATTTATGATAATTTATATAATTTATTTAATTAATAATTAAAGTATATTAATGGAATTATTTTATTATATGAGATTATCAAAGATGTTATAAAGTTAATATTAATAATTAGTTGAAAAACTACAATTATGAAAAAATGTTTATAATAATCTAATTTTTTAAAACTATTAAATAGTAGTATCAATTACCATTCATTAGAAAAAGAAATGTCATGGAAAAATTTTTTGCAAGATGAGAACTTCTCAAAAAATCTCCCGTCCAAGTGGAACTATTGTCAAAGCACACTTAGCATTGGAGTTCTAATAAGATCAAATGTTATAATGCTTGTTTGGTCACAAATGCATACAAAAGCTAAGTACTTCTAGTTCTATGATTATTGACTAAAAAAATAAAACATTTTTTAAATTTTCAAAATTATTATTAATATTCATTTAAAAAAATTGCTTATTGGAAATGTCATGGTATATTTTAATATTAGTAGTTTATTTATATCAAATTATTAGAAAATTACAAAAAACTATTATTTCTTATAAAGTAAATAATAATACTTAAGATTTTTTTATTCATTTTTTATCATTGTTATGAATAAAAATTTAAATTACAGATAATGAATCTAAATGTAAAAAATATATTTATGATAAATATTTTATATTAAAATGAGTAACATTTGATATGTCTAAAATATTGTCAATTAATTAGTTGAAAAAGAAATTGCAAAGAAAAATAAAGCTATTCTATAAGAAAGAGAGAAATTCATGAATTGATTTTAGTGAATTTGGGAAGAAAATAGTAATAGAAACAGATAAGAGATGTTATGATTAAGAGAAAAAGAAAGAGTGATCATAAATGTGATTGAGTGTTCTTTAATCTTTCATAAAGGAGCTGAATGAAAAAAAATCTCATGTTCGGTTTTGAATTAGAGAAGTTTAGAGATATTCAACATGATCAACCAACGTTGACTATCACCCCTAGCCTTCCAAAGTAATGATGTGGATTTGATTCCCACCACCTGCTCTATATTCTTTCATTTCACTACATAAGATATGAAGTACATTATATATTTTTACATGCCTTTATTGTACCTTTATTGTATTCCCTAATTGCATTTTTTGAAAAAAATTGGAATGGAAGGCATCTATTATCTAACAGATGGGACAGAGTCTTCTTAACATTTGTTATAGGTTCAAATCCTCTTGGACGTGAAAATTATTCTAGGAATACAGTTCTTGATAATCACTCGAAATGGATATAGAAATGAAATACACTGACTCATTATTCTTATTCATGTAATTATTAAATTTAAATTCCGTAAAAATGTAAAAATTGAACGTGAAAATCATGTTAAATGAGTCAATTTTCAATTCGATGAGTAAAGGATTGAATTGGATTTGATTGGGCATTACAAATTCACTCAAATGCTAACTCACATTTCTTTCTTATTATGGAATTCAATGGAATTAACAGATTAACTTGGTACTGTATATTGATTTTTGATTCAATGCTTTTACTTTATAGATCAAAATAGAATTTCGGCAAATTTATTATGTTATGATAAGCAATCCCACTGCTTCTGATCCTTGGGTGTCCACGCTTGAAGAACAAAATTGAAATATAGGACATATCGCTCAAATTATTGGTGTAGTTCTAGATGTCATTTTTCCACACAAAAAGATTCCTAATATATATAATGATTTGGTAATTCAGAACAGAGATACTATTGGCATGCAAATTAATTTAACATGTGAAGTACAACAATTATTAGGAAATAATCGGGTTAGAATTGTAGCTGTGAGTGCTATAGATAGTCTAATAAGTGGAATGAAAGTGATTGACACGGGAGTTCCTCTAGGTGTTCAATTCAATGATACTACTCTCTGACGAGTTTTTAACATTCTTGGGGAACTTGTTGATAATTTAGGTCCTGTTGATACTCGCAGAACATCTCCTATTCATAGATTTGCACCCACCTTCATATAGTTAGATACGAAATTATTAATCTTTTAAATATGTATTAAAGTGCTGCATCTTTTAGCCTATCAATGTGAAGGAAAAATCAGACTATTTGGGGGAGTTGGAGTGGGTAAAACAATACTCATTATGGAGTTCATTGACAGCATTAATAAAGGTCATGGAGGCATATGCATATTTGGAGAAGTAGGTGAATGTACTTGTAAAGGAAATGATCTATAAATGGAAATGAAAGAATCTGGGGTGATTAATGATAAAAATATTTTAGAATAAAAAGTGGCTCTAGTCTATGGTGAAATGAATGGATCGCTCAGAGCTCATGTGAGGATTGGCTTGATTACACTAACCATTGCAGTATGTTTTTGAGATATCGATAAAAAAAATGTACTTCTATTCATAGACAATATCTTTTGTTTCATCCAAGTAGGATCATAAGTATCTGCCTTATTAGGTAGAATACCTTATGTAGTGGCGTATAAACCTACTCTTAGTACAAAAATGGGTTCTTTGCAAGAACGAATTACGTCTACGAAAGAAGGATCTATAATATTAATCAAAGTAGTTTATGTACCTTTGGATGATTTGATTGACCCCACTTGTGCCATGACATTTTCCTATTTAGATGCTACTACAGTATTATCAAAACGATTAGCCACCAATGGTATTTATCTAGTAGTAGATCCCTTAGATTCAACTTCAGCTATGTTACAACCGTGGATCGTTGGCAATAAACATTGCAAAACTGCACAAGTTAAGAAAACTTCACAACATTAAAAAGAACTTCAGGACATTATAGCTATTCTTGGGTTGGATGAATTATTCGAACAAGATCATTTAATCGTAGCAAGAGTATGAAAGATTGAGCGTTTACTATCACAACCCTCCTTTGCCGTTGAAGTATTTACTGGTTCTCTAGGTAAATATGTTTGTTCAGAAGGAATAATTAGGGGTATCAACTCATACTTTCTAGAGAATTAGACGGTCTTCCCGAGCAGGCCTTCTATTTGTTGGGCTACATCGAGGAAGCTACTGCAAAAGCTATGAACTTAGAAAGGTGATCCAATTGAAGAAATGACCTAAAATCTTTGTGTACTGATTCGTAATCCAATTATTTGGGATTTCAAAGTGAAAGAAATTATTTTATCTACTACTAATAGACAAATTGGCATATTACCAAACCATGTCCCTATTGTCACGGTTGTAGATATAGGTATTTTAAGAATGCGACTGAATGACGAATTGTTCACATTGGCTCTTATTGGTTGTTTTGCTAGAATAAATAATAATGAGATCTTCATTTTAGGAAATGATGCAAAAATGAGTGCTAACATTGATATAGAAGAAGCTCAACAAACTTTTGAGATAGCTAAAGCTAACTTGAGTAGAGCTGAGGATGAGAGACAAGAAATTGAGTTCAATCTAGCTCTGAAATGAGCTAGGACATGAGTTAAAGCTGTCAACAGAATTTCGTATTAGTCAGTCCTATTAGTAAAAAATTAACTAATCCAAACTAAAATATAGTGTGTAGTGTTTATAATAATGAACTCTTTTGATTTGGATTCCACACAATTCCACCCATAGAATTCCACCCAATTGAAGTATAATATGATAATAGAATGAAAAAAATAAGATGGGTAGAAAAACTTGTTTGATACCAAATTATATGGTATCAAATAAGTTCTACCTACTATTACATTTGAACTAATGACTCCTACCATATGAAAGCAATACTCTAACAACTAGGTTAGGTAGGTCATTTATCACCACAAAAAGTTCCATCAACTCAATGGATTAGATGTTAGATGCATTATATATCAAATATTCTTTCTAAGCAATATCGATCTTTTACCAGTTAAGATAAACGAACCTTGAATGAGCAAGTTCTAATGTGGGATTATAGCCTTATTGATAAGAAATTGTCTTTATGTTATGTTAAGTGAAAATAAAATTTAATTGAAAATAAAATGAAAATAGTTATGACAAGAAAAGGGATATAGCTTCGTTGGCTAGAGCAATCATTTACACATGCACCAATGCTTTTCAAGGGAGCTCCATTATGCAAAGAAACCATTTGATCTTTTTAAGAAGTCGATGTCTTATTCATATTCGAGAGAACAGGAGAGAAATAGTCTAACAAATATTTTGTTCAATCCTATTGAGGTGCCAAATCTGATATAAGTTGTCATTGTTTTGATAAGGTAAATGTTCAATCCATGCCATTCAATACCAAGCATTATGAGGATAAGGATCTCAAACGAACCTCTTTTTGTTCAATGAACTTTGACGTTTATGAAGTCTCATATTGAACTCTTACAAAGGAGCGATAGAGACCCTATTTCTCTTAGCTTAATCTAAGCTGAAGGCAGACCTAAATCAAGGTCACCCATCATTGAAACACTTTGCTATTGCTCCTAGATGAGAATTCCTATAATGACTCAAAGCACATGGAACCATCTCATTATCTTCTTATTCTTCTTATTAAATATTCTTCAATTTGAAATCTAAAATATTTTGAAATATTAAAGATTCGTAAAGATAAAGAATAAAGATATTAAAAAAAATATGGTGGACCAACTGATCTTTATATTAGTTGATGAAAGAGCCCAATGCAAAAAGATGAATGTTGTGTCTTTGAAATAGTTCGAATCATTTCGATAGTAAAATAAAAAGTTCATCTATTTTACCGAGAAGGTCTACGGTTCAAGTCCTTATGGCCCGAAGACATTCCATTTTTTTTGTGTAGTGCTAGAATGGTAATAAAAATTTTATTTTATATTTTAGTAGTAAAAGGAACAAAAAAAAACTAAACACAATAAATAAAATAAATTCATTTGAACAGAGCATTTGTGAAATCTGGAACAAAATACCCATCTCTCTTCATATGCTTTCATAAACTAATTAATTATATTTCTTTCACCTCCATCAAGCATACTTTGGTATTACTATTAATTACAAAAGTAATTAAACATGAATAATAATAAACTATTATTGTAATATTAAATAAATATTTAGTAATAATTAAATGTGATAATTTAAAGTAATAAATAAAACAAAATTAAAGTGAAGTGTTGGTCTTGTTAGACAAGATTTAAGGTTAAATAGTATAATAAAAAAATAGAAGTAAAACATTTGATTAAATGAGATAATTATAGCAGACAATTGAATACCAAGATTTTACAAAGGTCAACTGTAACAACCTCGACCATAAAACAATTAAAAAATAAAAATATTTAATAAGAATTTCGAAACCTACTAAATAAAGTAATTTAAAATATAATAATAAATATTTAAATAAAAAACACTTTGATGTGACACAATGTACATTTGCTTCATCTATCAAAACCTATCTTGATTATTGCAAGCTACTAAATTAAATAAAAATAAATAATTATAATTTTTTATTTAAAGTATATATATATTAAAGTTGAAATGAGATAATTGAAGTAATATAATATAACCAAATCAAATTGATATATAACCCCAAAGGAGGAGAGTTAATATTTCAGAAAAAACTAAAGCGAGCTAAAATAATAAAAAATTAAATATTTTGAAATGTAAAAAAGAAATATTTACTTGGATAGAGCTCCACAAAAAGTGTGCATTTGAATTTACTTTCTAGACATCAAATATTATTTAGAATAATTAAGGAAAATAAAAGAAATTAAGTAAACATGTTTTATACTAAAAATGACACAATAAGAAATATATTATAACGAATTCAAGGTGATGTAAAGGTGACATGAAAAGGAATTTGAGTTTCATAATTATATAACAAAATTAAAGTAAACAAATTAAGACAAATTGTATAAATTAGAAGGAAAAGTTTTTTTCTAAGATACTAAGGAGATTGGATGGAACATATATGATAATCAAATAATGCATGAAATAAATACCATACAAAAAGTTATATGACATTGTAGCTTGATCAATGTAAAATGTTCGAAGAAATGAGATAAATTATGTGAGAAAGTTTTTATCCAACATAATATGTAGATCAATTATGCCATTCTTGATTGTCAAACTTATAAAAGTAAAAATACCTCAATGAGTGCCAAAAAAATAAAGTACTTAAAAATTAGTAATTTATATTTAATTTGATGGAGCTCATTATGATGACTCGAGCATTTGTTTCACTTTGATGAAACCTCATTTAGAATTATTGCAAATTACCAAATTAAACTTTGAATAAATAATAATAAATTTTTATTTTAATTTTCAGTAATATATAATAGGGAAAAAAAGATATAAATCAAATTAATGCAAAAAAACTAAATCAAAGAGATGTAATAGTTAATCGATAATGAATTTTAGTTTCTTTGTAATATATCAACATAAATAAAAAAAAAATAATAAAAGTTATGCATTTTATTGAAAAGTCTCATTCCACTATGATATAGAGATCGAGCGTAACATCTTTGGTCATCAAATAAGATATTGATAAAAATATTTCATAAAACACACAAAAATATAAAAAATAAAATATTTAAAAAAATATGAAGGTGATGTAATATTTAATAGAGTAGTCAAGTCAATCCCAACAAAGTTTGTTTTGTCGCAATTAAAACTTGCATAGGAGAATTGTTAATTATCAAAGAAAATGAGCATAGATAATAATAAATTTGTTGTTTATAAATTTGTTAATATATATTTAAATTGGAAAAAGATTAACTAAAGCAATTTAAAATGTCCCAATAAAAGTGTTGTGAGTGCCACACGAGAGAAGATTTAGTGTTACGTAGTAGTATAACCAAAAAGAGGTAATAACTTTGAAAAATTTCAATAAATCACAAAAGAAAGTTGCATTCCAAAAACAATAAGGACATAGAGTGCAATATAATTGATTGCTAAATTAGCTACAAGTTGCAATGACTTACAAAGTGTGTCAAAATGAAAGAACGTAAAATATTTAAAATTTTCAAATTTAATATATAATTGGATAGGCTTATTGAATCTAATTCAATAATGTCTATTTTGTTTGGATCAATCCTAACTTTGAATCATTATGAATTGTCATACCAAATGAGAATAAATAATATCAAATTATTTTCTAAATATTAAGTTAATATATATGAAAAAAATGTCATAAATAAAAGAAACTAAATATAAAGAAACGAAAGTAAGGTCATAATATGGGGGATTTACAGTTACATGATATTATATGAAGTAACAGCCAAACTTTTGAAGAAATAAGATATATTGTATATGAATATTACATTCCCAAATAATGAGGAGATTGAGTGTCATGTCCTCAATCGCCAATAAAATAAGAATCAAAATGTCATATAAATCCTACAAGAATGTTAATAAAAATAGAAAATTTAAAAATATCAAAAATAATATTTATATGTATGTAGCTCCTCTTGTCGACTGTAATGATGGTTATTTTTTCTCGATTGAACCACAATCACAATTACTACAAATAACAAAAATAAGGCATAAGTAATATTAAATTATTATCTTCATGTTAACTTAAAATATTTGAAGGCTAAAATATGATAAATTAAGATGTGACATAGCTAAATCAATGTGTTACAAAAAGTACCCAATTGATCATTTAGTGTTACATAATGAAAGTTCCAAATCAAAATAAAAATGTTTAAAGAAATGAGATGAATTTGTTAGAAAGTTGAAATTCAACATACTAAGGAGATCAATTGTAAGAATTTTTATCATGAAATCAAATGCAAATAAAAAAGTCTCTTAAGGTAAGAAAAATCTAAGCAAATAAAAATATTTATAAATATAAAATTGATTATTTAATTAGATAGGGGACATGGACATGAGTCCAATATCATTTATTTTATTTAAGTTGAGCATCTTTAGAATAAACTTTAATAACCACAGAAAATAAAAAATAAATAATGATAAATAAAATTTTAAACATTAAGTAAATATATGTTAATGTTGAGATTAGATAAATTAACGAAGTATAGTATAATAAAATCAAAACAATGTGAACGTCACATGAAATGATATTTAGAGTTACAAAGTAGCTTAACAAAAACAAAAAAAAAATTTTATAAATTGGAAAAGTTATATTACAAAGTTACATTATGAGATAGTGAAGTGGTCAAATCTTTAAACATTGAAAAATAAAGGTAAGAACAAAAACACGTTGATGCCAAATTAATTAAAAAAATAAAAATATTTAAAAATATAAAATAAAATATTAAAATGGATTGATCTATTTGAAACTAGTCCGTGAATGTTTATTTTTTCTTAATTGAACCTTATTTGAAATTACTTTCATTGGTAAAATTAAATAAAAATAAATAAAAATATAATAATATAATATTTAGTAGGTATATATTAAATCTAAAATGATGTAAATTGATTCTATGTAATATAACAAAATAAAGGCAATGTCAGTGTTACCCAATAAAAGATTTAAGGTCACCTAATAATAGAGCTTAATATAAGTGTAAATTTTCAAAATGTGAGATAAAGTGTATGAGAATATTATATTCCACAAATCTAAAGAGATTGTCTGTAACATCTTCAATCGTCAAGTCACTTATGAATCAAAATCTTGTGATGCCTTCCAAAATAATAAAAAAATTTTAAAAATAAAAGTTATTATATTTAATTAGATAGAGCTCATTGACTTAGCTATACAATATTTCTCTCCTTTTGCTCAAAAGTAGTTGTGTTAAATGTCAATCAGCAAAGACAATAACCTCAAATAATCTAGCTTTTAAAATATTAAATTGATATGTTTTCATTATAGAAACAGATAAGAAGTAATCAATTAATACCAAATCAAATTCAAGTATTAGAAAGATGAGACAAGAGTTAGAGTTTCAATTTAATATAAACAAATTAAAGTGAATTTTTGAAGAAATGAGATAATTAAAAAGGCAAAGTTGCATCGCAAAATATTGATAAGATTAAGTACAACATCCTCTATCATTAAATTTCTTATAAAATCAAATATCCCTTTAGCTATGCCAAAATAATAGAAAATAAAGTACTTAAAATAATAAAATATATTTTATTTGGTAGAGCTTGCCGAGACAATTATAACGATATTTGTTTAATTTTGATTGGACTTGGTGAGAAGTTGCTTTAAATTACATTAGTAAAGAAACAAAAATAATAAATAATATTTTTTAATATTTTGTAAATATAAATTAAGGCAAAAATGAAATAAATTGAAATGATATAATATTACCAAACCAAAGTGAAGTATGGTCACATTAGTGGTCATTTAGACTTTCATAGTAATATATATAAATCAATTAGAAAAATTTGAATAAATGTGTTAATGTTTTTCATATTTAACTATAATGAGCTCGATGAGATGTGTTTGATAATATTTTGTTGTTTGGATATGACCTTGTTCCGAATAAATTTGAATCACCCAAGAAAATAGGAGTAAATAGTAACAAATCATTACATTAATATTGTGTAAAAATATATTAAAGAAAAATGAGATAAATTAAAGAAATGTAATATAACTAAATTATAGAGAAGTAAATAAGCTAAGAGATTTAGATTTAAAAAGTAACGTGACCAAATAAAAGTAAACATTTTGAGGAAATGAGATCTACTTTTTGAGAATGCTGCATTTCATGATTTTATGGAGATAAAGTGAAAAATCATTAATCTCAAATTAGCAGTAATTAAAATATCTCATAATTACCTTTAAAATATTAATAAATTATTTTTAAATAGAAAATGAATATTTATTGATATAGTTTATCGATCCAAGTAAAACAATATTTGTTTCATCTTGATCCATCATTATTTGGAATTACAATGAATTATTGAAGAAAATAGGCATGAATAATAAAAAAAATTGATATTCTAATATTAATTAATAATTGATTAATACCTAAATTAAATTATTGAAGCAATGAATATGAGAAATTCAAACACATGTCAAATTAGTGTAAAGCATAATTGAGATTAATTTAAGCAATGTTATATAATCAAATCAATGTGATTTAAATGTCACACACAAGAGGAGAATTCGAATTTCATAGTAATATAATAATATAAAAGCATAAAGCTTGAGCAAATGACAAAAATAATATATGAAGTTTCATTCTAATATTAAGGAGATAGAGTGTAACATCATAGATCATCAAAATTGGATATAATCAAAATTTCTCAGAAAATGCTCAAAAACTTAGTCAGCTCCAATATTTAAAAATATTAAAGATGAATTCTTGTTCAGATTGGGCTCACTAAGATATGTCCATCAATGTTTTGTCATGATTTTATCTTATTTGGAATTCTTTTAATTACTAGAAGTAATAACCATAAAGAATATAAAAATTTATTTTTGCATTAACTAAATTTTTATTGAAACTTTAATTCTCCACTCATGTAACTTGGGCATCTCTCTCATTTGGCTTTATTACATTAGTTTAACACATCTCATTTCAAGTTTAATGTAAATTTACTTAAGATTAAAACTACAAAATATTTTTATTTAAAGTTATTTTTGTTTGTAATTTCTAGCAATTCCTAAAGAAACAAATTTCATTGCACTCATCTTAATTATTGTGTCCATATAAATATACATTTATTATTTTTATGAGTACTAAATTTGATTTGTAAGGATTTTAAACATGATCTTCATAGTATTTGTGAAAGACACTTTCCTACAAACTTTATGTCATTCCTATAAAAGTTTCACTTTTATTTGGTTATATTATTGTGTAACTCTAAATCTCATCTCGTGTGACCTTTACATCATTTTTCAAATTGTTGTATTGCATGGCATAAATTTATCTAATTTTGTTAATAATATACATTTAATTGATATTAAAATAATAATTTATATTATTTTTTAATTATTAACTTAGGAAATTCACGTATTTTGAACGAGCTCCAGTCATGAAGCAATAAATATAGTTGGACTTGCTCAATGAACTTTATCAATTAATAAGTTTTTGTTTTAGATTATTAAATGTGTTATTTTATAGGATTTTTTAAACATTAGGTGATATTTTGATGTGTATATTATCTAGAAATTGAGAATGTTGTGTGTTATCTTGTTGGCTACATGGAGTGAAACTTTTACGTACAATTAATATTAATTTTTCAAATGTTTTCTTTGATTTGGTTATATGATTATGGAACTCAAAATACCTTCTTGAGTCACCTTTACGTTTCCTTGATTTTGTTGCATTACTTTGCTTTAATTTTTATTGCTTCAACTTTAATATATATTTACTAAATAATAAATAAACATTCATTTTTATTTCTGGTCATTTACTTTGGTAATTCTAGGAAATTGCAAACAATAACATTGGCTCGTCATGTTTAGCTCTTTCTTGTTATATTTTCACATCATAAATTTTAAATATTTATTTTTGTAAGATTTTGCCGTGCTTTCAACATATTTGAAGTTTTATTTAATTTCATAAAAGACGATTACAAACTCGATAACCTTAGCATGCTGTAATGCAACATTCTTGCATAATTAGTATCATTTAACCAATTTTTTTGTTTGATTTTCTATATTTTTACATAAATTTAAATGTCAACTTTTATGTCATTATCAAGTCTTTGATTTGGATATATTATATTTTATTAACTATTCTCATTTCAACTTTAATATACATTTAACTACTATTAAAAAAATTTCTTAATTATTTTTTTAATTAATAATTCCAAATGAGGTCTGACGAAGATGAAGCAAATGTCATTGACTTTTATTAACAAACTTCTTGCAATTAAATATTTAAGTTTATATTTTTAAATATTTCGTTTTTTAAGCTTTTAGAACTCATTTAACTTTTTAATACATATTAATTGTAAATGTGGTTCGATGAAGATGAAAGAAATATTACTAAACATATCATGATTAGATCTATCAAGTGAAACAATCATTTTCATATTTTCAAACTTTTTACTATCCTAGATTTTTTATTTCATTAAGTGAAATTTTGACTTGTAAGTTATTTGATGATCAGTATTGTGATGCTCATTTTTCTTAGTAACATGGAATGCAACTCCTTAATACAATTAACTTTATTTCTAGAAATGTTTTACATTCATTTTGTTATATTACAACGAAGTTATAATTCTCCTTGTTTATGAAATTTATGTGTCCTCGATTAGGTTATAAAAATTTAAAATTCAAATATTAATTTATTATTACTAATGAGTATTTTTAGGTAATTTACAAAAATTTTCATAAAGTATGATTGAAATGAAAACATTGGACTTGTCATGGATAGCTTTATCTTGTTATTTTTTAATTTTTAAATTTTAAAGATATAATTTTTTTAGTGTTTTGACCTGCTTTTTAAGAAATTTCTGTTTTTACCTAATTTCATGAATGATCATGTTGCACTCGATCATCGTACTATGTTTGATTATAACATTCCTACATAATTAATCTTCTTTCATCAACTTTGTCCTTCGATGTTCTTATACTACTATGAACTTCAAAATTCCTCTGATGTAAACTTATCATAATTTTGATTTGCTAATATTATATTTCTTGAACTTATCTCCTTTAAACAATAATATATAGTAATGTAACAATAAAAAATAGATTATTATTTCTTATGCTTGCAAGAATAATTGATAGTACTTCAAGATGAAACAAAATATTAGACTCATCTCAACATGATCTATGTAATTAAATATTAATTTTTTTATTTTAAGATATCTTGTATTTTATGGTTTTTACCACTATTTATTAGAAATTATGGTTTGTATGTAATTTTATTATAAAGGAATTCAGACTTTGTCTGATTTGTACTTGGAAAGTAACTTTTTGGTAAAATTTAACACCTTTTCGTAATTATGTTTCTTTGATTTTGTTATATTACTTGTAACTCTAAAACTACACTCTTACGAGATTTACATTACTTTTACTTTGGTATATTATATTACTCTAATCTATCTCATTTTATCTTTATGCTTAGTTAATACTTTGGAAAATTTTATTAATATTTATTCTTATTTACATTGATAATTCATAGTTGCTCCAAATGATGTCTAACAAAGTGAAATAAGCAGTAATAGTTTATTCTTGGGGAGTGCTAACAAATTAAATATTAATATTTATATTTAAATATTTTATTTTCAATTTTTTTTTGTCTTTCTTAATATTCAAATAATAATTCATAATTTGTTTCACGTATGTTGAACTTTGATTTTGTTATATTATTATGTTATTTTAATTTGTTTCTTATGTCACCTTGTTGTCAATTTGTTTTGGTTAAATATTAATTCTACAACTTATAACATTTAAACTTATTATATATCTATTTATCTAAAATTAAAAAATAATTTATTCTTTTTAGTCCTTGCTTACCTTGGTAACTTATAGTAATTCAAAATAAGGTTTGATCTAGATGAAATAAATGTCATTGAATTGATCTTTATAAACCACATGCAATTAAATGTTTAACTATTAATATTTAACTTTTTAATCTTTTATGTTTTTTCATGCTTTGTAGACATTTTGATTGATACCTAATTTTATGATTTAGGATTTTACATTTTATTCCTATTATATCTTGTGATATAACTTTCTCACACAATTTATTTGATTTCTTAAAATTTTTCACTTTCATTTTCTTTTAATATTATGTATCCCTAAATGAACTCTCTTATGACATTTACATCAAAGTAATTTTGCTATATTATGTTTTTTCAATTTAACAAATTTTAGCATCAACATTTATTTACTTAATGTTAAAAAACCATATATTATTACTTATTCTTATTTTTCTTTATAAGTGTCAAAAATTGGAAGTATGCTCTGATCGAGATCAAATAAATGTTGTTCGATTGATGTCAATAAGATAAATAAGATTAAATATTTAATTTTACATTTTTAATTATTTTATTTTTGAAGGACTTAATAAACTTTAAGAGTCATTTCAATTTGTAACTTATTTGATGATCTAGGAAGCTACACTCGGTCACTTTAGTATCTTAAAATGGAATTTTCTCGTTTAATTTTTCTCGTTTGATTTTTCTCGTTTTTTAACATTTTCACATTGGTTTTGTTATACTACTATGCGGCTCTAAATCTTTTCTCATGTGACCTTCACATCTCTTTCATTGGAAATATTATATTATTTTTCTTTTTCTTATTTTTTGTTTAATATATATTCACTCTATAATAAAAATAATAATTTCATATCATTTATTGTTATTTCAACTGAATATTCGTAATACTTTTTAAGAAGGTTAAATCTAAGAAAAAATAATGTTGTTGGACTGCTCTCAATGTGATCTATCCAATTAAATAATTGATATTATGTTTTTAGATATTTAATTTTCTATTATTTCAATATGTTTTATGAGGAATTTCATTTTATAACTTATTTGATCTGAAAAAATCACACTTGATCTCTTTAACATCAAAGAATACAAATTGTTTTTTCAATTTATCATATTTCTTATATTTTTTTCTTTAAATGTTTTGTATTACTATGAAAAGTTAACCTTACTATTATGTGACCTTTACATATCTATGATTTGATTATATTATATTACTTAAATTTAACATGATTTAGCTTTAATAAAAATATTTTAAATGTTAAAATAATTGTATATTTTTTTTTGTACTTATTTAATCTAGAAATTTGTAGTAATTATAATTTTGATATGATCAAGGCGAAACAAACATTGTAGGATTTATGGCAAAGTGGTCTATCGAATTTTGGATCAATTATTATAATATTGAGCATTTTATTTTTTATAGTGCTGACAATATTTATGAGAAATTTCATCTTATAGATATTTTTATTATTTAGGATGTTACACTCAATCTATTTAGTATCCTAGAATTTTGCCCATTTATATAATCTAGTTAATTTCATCAACTTTTTTTACCTTAATTTCAATATATTTTTATGTAAGTCTAATTCTCAATTTGTTTCAACTTTACATACTTTAGCTTTTTTATTTTTACATTGTTTCAAGTTTTTGTCATTTTAGCTTTAACATATATTTACTTTAATTTATAATAATTCTTAAAATTTTTTTCTTATTTCCTTTGTTAATTCATCAAAATTCTGAAGGACATCAAAAAGGAAAAAACTAATGTAGTTTGACTTGACTCAATGAGCTTTACCTAATTAAATATTCCTTTTTAGGTATTTAAATATGTTATTCTCCATTGTTTAAGCATGCTATATGAGAGATTTCAATGCTATCCTTTTTGGTGATCAAAGATGTCACACTTGATCTTTCTAGTACTTCAAATATAGTAATCCTTCAGGCTATTTCAAATTTCTTTAAATTTTTGTCTTTGATTTGATTACATTATCATGACACTCTTGTTTTCCTCTAATGTGACATTTACGTCACATAGATTTTGTTACATTACACCACATTAAATTATTTATTTAAGCTTTATTACATACTTAATTATTAAAAGCTAAATTTATTATTATTTATACATATATGCTTTTGAAATTTATAGTAACTCTAATAATGGAATGATCAAGTTGAAACAAAAAGAAATTATGCTCATCTTGATTTGCTCTTTTTAATTAAAAACATTTTATCTTTCTAAATATTTTATTTTCTAGGGATTTCAAAGTCTTTTTAGGTATTTCAATTTGTACCAAATATAAGAATCAAGTATGTTACACTTAACATATTTTTCATCTTAGAATGTAACAATATTATACCATTTATCTCATTTCTTTGACTTATTTTCCTTGATATGGTTTTATCGCTATGTAACTCAAACTCTCATCTCATGTGACTTAAACATCATTTTGATTTGGTAATATTTTATCTTACTAATTTACCACATTTTTGTTTCAATAAATATTTATTTTATCTTAAAAAAATAATTTAATGTTATTTAGACTTATTTAATTTTGGAATTTTTACTAACTAAAAATAAAAATGTTTTTGTGATAAAAAAGAGCATTAGATTCATTCAACGATTTATATTAAATTAAATAATAATTATTATAATTTTAAATATTTTATATTCTAAGATTTTTATATGTTTTAAGATGTATTTCAATTTGTTCTAGATTTGATGATTGTGGTTGTTGTGCTGAATCGCCTTAATATCTTCGAATGCACTGTTTCCACATAATTTGTCACATTTGTTCAAAGGCATCTTTTTTATTTGGATATATTACAATGTAAATCTTAATATCCCTCCTATCACATTTGCATCACTTTGATTTGTAAAAATGCTTTACTTCACTTTACCTCATTTTATCTTAATATATATTTACTTAACTTTGAAATAATGATTATAATATTTTTTTGTCATCTATTTGGGTAATTAGTAGTAATGCAAAGCCTTGTTTGATTGAGATGAAACAAACATTGTAGGAAATGCCTCATTGAATGCTATCAAATTAAATATTCATTTTTTATAATAAAACATTCTATTTTTTGTGTTCTATGCATGCTTTAAGAAACACTTATATTTGAACTTGAATTGATGATGGAGAAGGTTACCATTGATCACTTATAATTGGATGATTCTTTTTTGTAAAATTTATCTCATGTTCTTGAAATTTTTAATTATGTCATTATTATGTTGTTATGATACTCTAATTCTTTGATTGTGTAAACATTTCAATACTCTAATTTTAATATATTACATCAGCACAAATTTTCTTATTTATAGTTTTAACATATTGTTAGTTATAACTTAAAAATAATTTATTATTATTTCATAATATTTAGTCTGATAAATCATAGTGTCTCCAAACAAGGTTTGATGATGATGAAGGAAATGCTATTAGATTTGTCACAACAAGCTCAATCAAAAATTAATATATATATATATATATATATATATATATATATATATATATATATATATATATATATATATATATATATATATATATATATATTTGTATCTATGGGTTTTGGCATGATTTTTGAAATATTTCATTTAACAAGAGATTTAATGAATGAGGATGTCATGCTCAGTCTCCTTGGTATCGCAATGTGTAGCTTTCCAATTTAATTTATATCATTTGTTCTAACTCAGTCTCCTTGGTATCCGTGATTTGCATATTTTGAATTGTTTCAATTTATCTCACTTTAGCTCTAATCTTTATTTACATCTATTAAAACAATAATTGGTTACTATTTATGTTTATTTACCTTGGCGATTTGTAGTAATTGTTAACAAAGTTTAGTACAGTTGAAACAAATCATTGGGTTTGTCTTGATGAGCAGCTTTTAACTAAATATTCTTTTTGATATTTTGAACTTTTTTATTTTGTAACGTTTTTGCATACTCTATGAGGTATTTCAATTTGTAATACACTTGACCATCAAGAATATTACACAATTTTTTGTTGTGTCAAATTTATGTCTCTTTGATTTGGTTATATAGAATTACTATATTTTATGACATTTCAATTTTGACATGTGCTTACTTAATATTAATAATATATTTTTTTGTTATATTTTTTGTTTAATCTGGTCATTCATTGTAATTTGATTGAAGATCTAATGGAAATCTAAAAATTATTATTGGGCTCATCTTGACGAGCTCTATTGAAATAAACATTATTTTTTGAAATTTTAAATAGTTTCTTATTTCCATGTTTTTGTTCTTTTTAAGAAATATTGTAATTCATACCAAATTTTCTTGAACAAGAATATTATACCAAATCTCCTTAGTGTATTTGATTAAAATTTCTTATACATTTTATCTTATTTTCTCAAATATTTTGTTTAGTTACCGTTATAATTTTTTGAAACTGAAATTGTCATTTCTTGTGACATTGACATCATTTTAGTTTGGTAATATTATTTTTATTTATCCCATTCTACAATGAAAATATAATTACATAGTCTTTAAATGATAACTAATTAATATTTAGTTTTTATTTGATAAGTTGTAGTAATTAAAAGAGAGGTTTGATCTAGATGAAACACATGCTTTTAACATTCTTTACAAGATATTTTTGCATTTACTTAATTTGACTAATGAGAATGAAACTTGACCTCGTTAGATTCTTAGAAAGTAACATAAATATAATTTATTTCATTATCTTAAACATGTTGCTTTGTTTTAGCAATATTATCATGTAACTGTCAATCTCCTCTCATGAATCCTTTACATATCATAGAGTTTATTAGATTACATTTCTCAAATTAATCTAATTTAAGGTTTACGTTTTTGCATAGTATAAAATTAATAATTTGTTATTTTATAAGTTTACTTTTTTAATATTTTAGTTTTCTTTGATTTTAAAATTCTTTAGAAGGTATTTTGGCTCATACTTGATTTTAAATTGGCTATATTATAAACAAAGCATAACAGACATTATTAGACTCATCTCTTTGAGCTCTATTTAATTAAACATTAATTTTTATTGCTTTAAATATTTTTTCTCAAGTTTTGTCTATATTTTAACAAAATTTTGATTTGCACTTGAACTAAAGAATGGACATGTTACATTAAATCTTCTGAGTATCTTGAAACGGAACATCATTGTATAATTTATGCGATTTCTTAAATGTTTTTGCTTTTATTTTATAATACTACTATGAAACTCTAATTCTCTTATTGTGTGAAATTTGAATTTCCTTCATTTATTTAACTTACATTACATTAATTTATCTCATTTATACTTTAATAAATATTTTCTTATTATTTAAAATACTTGTTTTGTTATTTATTCTTATTTTCTTTGGTAAATTGCAATTATTCTAAACGATGCTAGATCGAGAAGGAAAAAAATTGTACGACTCAAATACACTAGTTATTTGTAATTAAATATTATTTTAGTATTGAATAAATATTTATTAAATGAGGCTCTTATATCAAGTCCAATGACTATTGTTTCATCGTGATCTGATCTCATTGAAATTTGAACAAATTAAGAAGTATAATTAGGATAAATAATAAAAAAATATTATTTTAACATTAAGTAAATGTATATTATTTTTAAAGTAAAAGAAGTTGTAGTAATGTAATATTACCAAATCATAATGATGTAAATGTTTCAATATTATGGAATTAATCTTATTAATATACCAAAATAATGGTAAAGCATTTGATGAAATAATGAAAATTGGAATGGAAAATTTGAATTCCAATCTAGTCTAGAAATCAAGTGCGATGTCCTCGATCATTAAATAATCTAGTAATCAAAGTTATCCTAGAGTTGCCAAAAAATTTAATATTTAATTTTGTTGAGTTAATCAAGATAATACCAATAATGTTGGTTTCTTTTCTCAATTGGAGCTTGCTTATAAGAGCATTGAATTGACAAATTTAGTAAAAATAAAAATTTTAAACATTTTCTTTAAGTAGTGGTAGAGTCTATACTCAAGAAGAAATGGCATAAATTGATATAATGTAATATGAAAAAATCAAAGACGTAAAAATGTACTTGATAGTAGATTTAGGTATACATTACAATATGACCAAACCAAAGAAAAAAAATTTAAAAAAATGACATGAATTATACTTTAAAGATGCATTCGAAAACATTTGAATAGATGTACGATAACATCCTTGATCATCAAAGAAATTAAAAATTAAAATTCTTTATAAGATATATAAAAATCATGAAAATATTTTATAAAATATTTAAAAACAAAATGAATATCTAAATGGATAGACATCATCAAGATGAGTCGAACGATATCTTTTTCATCATTATTTCGAATTATTGTGAATTGATAATGTAAATAAACATTAATAATAAGAAAATCTTATTTTAATTTTAAGTAAGTATATATTTAGAAATTAGATATGATAAATTAAGGGTTGCAATATTTCAAAATTAATGTATTGCAAAGGTCACATGAGAGTAGATTTAAAATTTCAAAGCAATAGAAGCAAATAGAAATGAAAAATTTTTAGAAATGAAATTAATTGTGAGAGGTTGTTTTATTCTTAGATGCTAAGAAGATCAAGTGTTATATCGTCAATTATTAAATCAATTACAAATAAAAATATCTCGTTAAACACACCAAAATGAAAGAAAAAAATTGAACATTTAAAAATGAACATTTAGTTTGATATTTCCTAACGAGTTGATTCCAATCACTTTTGTCTAGTTTCAGTCAAAGCTCAATTGTAATTGCAACTTACCGAAGTAATTAACATTAAAAATAATAAATTATAATTTTAAATTAATTTACTTTATAATAAAGTTAATATAAAATAAGTTCAATAAATATAATATAACAAAATCAAAGTAATGTAAAGGTCTAAGAAGTATAGATTTAGAGTTTTATAATAATTGAACATAATAAAAGCATAAAATTTGAAGAAATGATATAAAATATGTGCAAAAAAATTGAAGAAATTACGCCAATCAACTGTAATATCATTCAACTTGAAATCATGTGCAAATTGAAATTTCTATTAAAACAAGTCAACATAATAAAAAAAAATATATTTTAAAATATATGCTAATTTTTATCTCCTTAGTATCTTTTAATGAGAAACTCTCATACAATTTATCTTTTTTCTCTTAAGCTTAGCTTTGATTTTGTTATGAAACTATATAACCTTAAAACTCTTCCTATAGCCCTCTTTTATTGGTTTGATTTGTTTATATTACATTTCTTCCTTTTATCCTATTTAAATTTTGTTATATATTTGCTTAGTATTATAATAAATATTTGATATTTTTTTTGCTTATTTAATTTGGTAATTCATAGTAATTCCAAAGGAGCCCCCATTCAAATGCCATGGATTCATTTGTACTTGTCCAAATATCTCTCTCTAATTAAATGTTAAATTTTGTCTTTTTCAAAACTATTTATTTAGAATTGTCACGTGTTTTATGAGATATTTTGATTCATACAGAATTTTTTTACCAAGCATGTACATTCGAATTCCATAGTTTCTCAAGAAGCAATATTACAATCAAATTAACTCTGTTTCTTTAAATAATTCACTTTAATTAAGTTATATTAGTATGTAAATCTAATTCTACTCTCATATGATCGATAAATAACATTTATAAGGTTATTTTACATTGCTTCAATTTATCGTATTTTACCTTCAATATATATTTACTTAATTTAATATAGTAACTTGTAGAAATTGCAAATGAGATTTGACAGAGTTGGGATAGTGAAATTTGACAGATCCAAATAGGCTCTAACTCACTAAATATTATTTTTATAATTCTAATTATTTTAGTTCCAATCACTTTGGCAATCTTTAAAAGACATTTTCATTCCTAACTCAGTTAATGACAAAGGATGTTAAATTTAGATTTTTAAGTGTCTTTGAATATAATTTTGTTGTACAAATTGTCTCATTTTTTCAAATCTTTCACACTTACTGTTTTGCATTACTATGAAACTAAAATTCTTGTCTTTTCCAACATTGAGATTGCAAATATTTGGTTGTAATTATTTATGAAAATTTTATAACTAGTTATGTTTATTTACATTGGTCGATTTAGTGATTCAAAATGTGGTATGACGAAAACAAAATAAACGTCATTGGACTCACCTTAACAAAATCTATCCAATTAAATTTTTATTCTTATATTTTGCAACATTTTATTTTCTATTATTTTGGCATTCTGTTTGAGACATTAAAATTGATACAAGATTTTTATCACCATTCAAAAATTGTTTATCATTTTATCTTATGAGCCTATTTTTGTGTGAATAGGGTTTAGATGTGATGAATAAGTAATGCACTTTCGAAGATGATTAATTAATGATATTTAAAGTACCTTGGATACATTATTATGCTCCAAGGATTGCATATATTAAATCACGTTTTATTATGATTAATTAAGCACAACTATTGATTGAAATGCTTTAAGATTACATTAAAAACATTCATTGATTTAGGAAGCAGTGTTTTATTTTTCAATCAATTGAACCTTTCAAATTCAACTAAAATCATTCAATGACTCAAGAAAAATAAGGCTTCATTTTTTGATAATTTAATTGTTTCAGTGGTTAAATCTTATATATATGTTTACAAACTTTCATTTTAAACATTGGTTTAAATTAGGAAAATAATTTATTAGAAAATTTCAATAATTGAAAGAAGGAAAATTATCCTAGCCACATTATAGGTATGATCTCAAGTGCTAATTCTCAGATTGACCAAGTCTGAGTGGGATAAGGCAATCTTGAAACTATATTGGAGTGAGCCATGGGAAGGAAGTTATGGAGCCCAATTATGGAGCTAGCCATTATTTGTGCTCAAATTAAAGATGTGCAAAAGTTCTTTTAGAGCTCAAACTACTTTGATATTCCATGGTGTGTGACTAGTGTTTTCCCATTATTTAGTATTATGTTGTCGTTACATGAATTCCTATCATCTGATCTTTGAGCAAATGAATAATATTTTAGATGCTTATAACCATTACTTTATTGCTCATATCTGATGACCACAACCTCGTAGGGATTTATTTGTTGCAACAAAATCACTTTCTTCTTTGCTCCTTTTTCATTCGACTTCTAATTATCCATTTTTTATCTCAAAACTAAGGTAATTTTAGCATTTACTATTGATCAATTATGCAATCTAGATCTCATTTGACATGATCAATTAAAATAGTTAAAATCAATCTTGATCCAATCATGCATATCTCATATGTTTCTATAGTCTTTGATTTGATAGTCCATAGCTTCTTTGACTTGATCCAACAAGTAAAGTTAATCCTTCCTAAAGGCTAATTCCCTAACCATTATTAAGCTGCTTGGAAATGTCTTTTAATCTATTTTCTATTAACTTTTTAAAATACTTTCCTTGACGTTGAAATGACCATTATAAATCTTTTTTAATGTAAGCCTAACCATTATTAATGAAATGACTATAGAATGTGCACATTTAAATAATTCAAAGGAGTGATACATAACATTTCACTTGTGTAAAACACTAATTTTGTCACTATAGGACCTAGCACTACATAAAATTAAAAGCATTTTCTTGCAATGCATAATACTTTCAATCCATTACTTTGTCACTTCTTGTCATAATTTTGACCTTAATATGCACTGTTATATATATAAATATGCCTAAGATGTTCTACAATTTAATGGGAAATAGTTTTTCTTGTTGTATATCTCTTTTTGTTTGGATAAGGTGGTTTGACACATGGGAAAACAAAAGTTTCATTTTATCTTATAAAAATTTGAGATATGGTTGAGCTTGTAAAAGCTTGGGATATTTTTTAACATGGAAAATCATGTTTGTTAGAGATGATTTCAGAAAAAAAATCTCAAGTAGATTGGAGGGGAAATGTGAAAAAAATTATAACTTGGAGATGAACCATAACTAAAAACTACAAGTATGTTGAATGTGTTTTATGAAGAAAAATATCAAGTTATAACTCTTTTAATAGTGAAGTTTTTCATTAGCCAATTGTGGATGGATGTAGATTGAAGTTTAGAACAAATAACAAAAGCTATTCATGTACCTTTTTAATTTTTTTATGTTTTTATTAGTAAAATAATTAAAGATTGATTAAGATTTTTTGTAAACATAAAATTATTTATAATAAAAAGTTTGAGAAAATTAATAATATACAAAATAGAAAAAATTCTTTAGAATAAAAAATTGACCCCCATTTATGCACACTTATTTGACTTCAAAATGTAAATTTGATATCTAAATTACATTGGAATGCAATATTGTCATACACTTATTTAACTTTTTAATAGATATTTATTAAAAAAGAATAAACAATAATTTATTCTTTTTTTGCTTATTTAGTATGATAATTAATAATAATTAAAAAATAGATATAATTGAAATTAAATAAACGTTGATGGAATCATATCAAAGAGCCTTATCAATTTTAATATAAATTTTTATACTTTTTAGTTATTTTTTTTGAAACATTTTTGAGTGATTTATGATATATTTCAGTTTCTACAACATTTAACGATGGAGTATGTTGCTTTTCATCTGCTTAATACCATGGAAATCATGTTTGAGATTAAAGTATAAGATTCTCTCGAGTTAATTTTTTTTAATTAGTTATATGACTACACTACTACATATATTCGTTCATCTGATTCTTGCATGAATTTGAGTTTGACGTAATAGATTAGTTTAATTTATGTTATTACAACTATAATATAAAACTACTTAATGTAAAAAAGTTTTTTATTGTTGTTTTTATTTATTTATTTTTGTAATCCATAATGATTCTAAAAAAGGTCAATAGAAATGATAAAAATAAGGTTGAGCTTGACTTAGAAAGCTATGTCTAAATATATGTTCAATTTAAAATTTTTAAAACATCTTATTTTCAAATCTTTGCCCACTTTTTAATAATTTTTTTATTTGTAGCTAATTTTACGATCAATGATATTATGCTTGATCTTATTAATACATTGCAATGCAATTTTTCCATATAATTTTTGTCATTTCTTCAAATGTTTCGCTTCAATATTGTTACTTTCCTATCTAACTCTAAATCTCTTTTCATGTCATACTTACATCACATAAAATTTGTCATAATACATTACTTCAATTTATCTTATTTTAGCCATAATATATATTTATCGAATATGGTAATAATAAGTTTTATTATTTGAGTTTATTTAAATTAGAAATTAACACTAATCAAAAATAAGGTAAGATGGAGATGAAATAAATATTTTTTGACTCATCTTTACAACCTCTATCGAGTTAAGCGTTGTTGTTTTTTTTAAAATATTTTTACTTTTTAATGTTTTGGGATAATGGATTTTAATTTGCAACTAATTCGGAGATCAATTATATGGCACTTGATCTTGTTAGTATCTTGGAATGCAACATTCTTATATTCTCATTTCCTCATATCTTTTATCTGGATTTCGTTATATTATCATGAAAATCAAATTGTCCTCTCTTGTAATCTTCTACATTGTATTGATTTGGTTAATTACATGTCATAGTTAATTTTATTTCAATTTTAATATTGAGATAATTAATGATAAAAGCATATCATTTTATTATTTATGATTATCCATTTTATTAACTTGTTCTAACATTAATGAGGTTTGATCATGATGAAAAAAATTTCTATTGACTAAACTTGATGAGCTCTATCTTCTTAAATATTCTATTTCTCGATTTTGAAATATTTTAGTGTTTTAGCATGTTTCACTATCATTTAGATTCATACCAAGATTTATGATTGAGGATCTTGCATTCGATCTTCTTAATAATTTAGAATAAAACTTTATTAAATAATTCATTACCTTTTTTAAAAAGCTTTGCATTAAATTTCTTATAGTACTATGTATTTCCAAGTTTCCTCTTATGCGAAATTTACATTGCTTTTATTTGGTATTTGATGGCAATTACAATGATGTCTTATTGACATGAAACAATCACTGTCAAACTCATTTTGATGAGTTTTATGAAAATAAATATTATAGTAATATTTTTTAAAAATTTAATTTCATTGGGTTTTCTCACATGTTATGTAACTTTAAACAACTTTTTGTATCAATTTTGCATCAAATTAACTTGGTTGTTTTTGAATTATTTCAATTTGTCTTATTTTATATTTAATATATATTTTATTAATATTAGAGTAATAATTTATAGATATTTACATTAAATGACTTTAGTATTTTGCCATAATTGTAAAGTTTATGTAAATGAGAGAAAAAAATTTAATTAGACCAATCTAAATTAACACTACCTATTTATGTTGCCATTGCTTATATTTTCAAAAATATTATTTTCATGTGGTTTTTAGTGATTTATAATAAGTTTGATTCATACTTGATTTCACAAATGAGGTTGTTACATTTTCTCTCTATTTTGCTAGAACAAAGCTTTTCCAAACACGTTATCTGATTTCTTAAATTTCTTGTATTTTATTTGATTATGTTACATTACTTCAATTTATATCATTTTTTTAGTATTATATGTTTAAATAGTATTAAAATATAATTTATTATATTAATTTTTTAATTCAGTTTTGTAATTCGTAATAATTTTATGTGTTGTAATTAAAAAGAAACAAATGTCATTGAAATCATGATGGTGAGCTATTTCCACACAAATATTTTTTTAAAATTTTTAATTAAATTAAAGTTTTTTAGCATGATTTATAGGGCATAATAATTTGTTCCTAATTTAAGGAATGAGGATGTTACAAATGATCTTCTTATTATCTTGTAGTGTAGTTTTCCCACATAATTTATTTTTTTCTTCAAATGTTTTGTATTGATTTGAATATATTATGTAGAAACTCTAATTCTCCACTTGTGTGACCTTACCATCACATCGATTTTTTATATTACATTACTTCTATTTATCTCACTTAAAATTTAATATATATTTACTTAATATTAAAATAATATATTGTTATTATTTTTCATTAAGTACTTCGTCATGTCAAAGTAATTCCATTAATGCCTAATTTAGAGTGAACAAAATCTTTTGGACTCATCTGGATGAGCTCTATGCAACAAAATATTCATTTTGATATTATTAAAGAGTTTACTTTCTTTTGTTTTATAATGCATTAAGTGCCATTTTAATTTTTATCCAAGTTGACATTTCAGGATCCTTATTAGATCTCCTTAGTATTATGTAAAGTAGATCTGACATATAATTTATCTCACTTCCCAAAGTTTTTCGCATTGATTTGGTTATATGACTTTGATAACCAAATTCTCATCTAGTGTGGCCATTACATTGCTTTAACTTCTTTATGTGGGAATTTTTCGATTTGCCTTATTTCATTGATAATATAAATTTACTAAATATGTAAAATAGATTTATTCTTACTTATGATTAATTACTATAATAATTTGTAATATTTGTAAAGAAATTTTGAAAGACATAAAATAAATATTATCTCACAAAAATTAGTGTTCTATAACTAATTAAATATTCTTTTTTATCTTCTAATTTATTTTAATTCTAATGTTTTAAGCAAGTATCACAAGAGTTTTTTATTCATACGTGATTTAGTGATCAAGGATGTTAAATTTTAATCTATTAACTTTCATAGATTGTAGCTTTTGTAGAAATTTTATCTTATTTCTTTGAAATTTAATCTTTTATTTCATTATATTACTAGGAAACTCTAATACTCCTCTATTATGATGTTGATGTCACATTGATTTGGCTATATTATATTTCCTTAATTTATTATTTCAACTTTAAAGCTAATTTAGTTAATTTTAGAATAAATATTTTTTATAATTATTTGGTAATTCACAATGATGTAAAAGCAAGGTTTGATGAGATGAAATAAATGTCATTAGATTAGTCTTGATAACCTCTTTTCGATGAATAATTCTTTTTTATATTTCAAAGTATTTGTTTTTTCTTCTTTTTGGTATACATTATGAGTTATTTTGATTCAAACCTAATTTGATGATAGAAGATCTTATCCTCGATCTCCTTTTTTTCTTATAATGCTACTTGCTCATGTATTTTGACTCAATTTTTGAATTATTTCTTAGTTTTGGTTATATTACTATGTTACTTTGAATTTCAACATATGTGTTCTTTACATTTCTTTTATATGTTTTATTACTTTGTTTAAATTTATCTTATCTAAACTTCAATATACACTTACATAATTTTAAAATAATAATTTATATTTATTTATTCTAATTTATATTGGAAATTCGTAGTACTTATGATTGAAGCTTAGTTTTGTTGAAACAAACATCATTGGTCTCATCTCAATGAGGTTTATCTAATTAAATGAATTTTTTTAAATAATTTTAAATATTTTATTTTCTTTCATTTAGACATAATTTATGATACATCAAGATTTATACCTTATTTTATAATCATAGTTGTTACATCTGATATCCTTATATCTTGAAATATAAGTTTTCTATTCAAATTTATATCATTTCTTCAAATGCATCACTTTTGTTTGGATATATAGCTTTGTAACTCTAAATCTCCCCTCATGTGACCTTTTTTTCCATTGTTTTGGTCATATTAGGGTTAATTAACCCTTGTGTTTGATGACTCAAACCATAAATAATAACTTTATTTTCACATTCAATGTGAAATAGCTTTACATGTAAAGAATAAGCCATGAACCTTTTAAGATGGTGAACTAGTGATCGTAAAAGTATCATGGAGTATCCAACAAGTTTAAAGGATTGATAACATGTACAATAAAACTGAAATTGTTTTTTATTATGAAAAATTATAGTGACATCTTCATTCAACACACATGGAATCCTAACTCAACAGTCTAATTATTCAATGACATCCTCAAGTTAGAAAATATGTAGACACAATTTTTTCAATAATTTTTCTTTGGTTAAACACTACTTATGTATCTCTACCAAATTCAATTTTAGGTAAATTATAAAACTTAGGTTACTTAAAAAAAATTCAATTAAATTTTCTTAATTTAAAAAAAATTGAGCAACATCCCAAGCTTTCCCTAAATGCAAAGTCTTTAATCAAGCAAGCTCAAGTTGGCAATCACAAACATAAGGACAAGTAACTTGAACCAAAATTAACACGTGAACTAGGTGAAAAATGCAAATCTACAAGTAGGGAGCCACCCACAATTGGGCTCCCATATAACTAGTGAAGAAACATTCAAAGTGCAAAATATTTTCTATTCTTTTTTTTTGTGGGACTATTCCATTGTACTTGTAAACTTTAAATATCGGGATCCCTCAACACCTTTCGCTAATTCATTTTGCGGACACATGCTATAGATTGTCTCCACTTTCAAGCAATGATCTTATTTGATCAAATCATCTATTTGTATTTCCAATATAATGGTCATGATTTTTTCCTATATAATATAATTTATCATTGATTTGAGTACATAAGAATCTCTAAACTGAATCTAATGGATGAGATGATTCCCACCTTATCATTAATAAATTAAACAATCTAGAACTTATTTGGCTAGGTAGGATCATAGAGATCAAATTTTTCTTGATTCAACCATCCATAACTCACTCTTCTAATCCAATTGATTTTATGGCCCATTGATTCATTTTTTGCTGATCTAATGGCTATTTCAGAAGAATATTTAATCATTTTGAAATGACATCTAAGATGTTTTGCATTATCTTTTGAAAAAGCTTTTCTTTTTTTTAGTGACCATTATAAAAAAATTCTATAAATACGTAACCTTTGGAATGAAATAATTGATAAATAACAATAACATTTTAACATCTTAAAGAGTGGTTTTATCGTATTCTACTGGCATTAATTCCACTTTGTAGAACTTTTGAGTTACAAAAACTTGGAATTCCTAATTCTTTTAATTACACCAAAATCTTCTAAGCTTTTACTTTTTTCAACTCTCTTCAAAATGTTAAAGTCTTTGTACCATTGTGTGATCATTAATGAGCATAGGAAAATTTCTATGTTTTTCTAGTAAAAATAAGTTTCTTATTATATTTTTCTATTTCATTTGAGTTTGGTAGCCTAAAATTTACAAAAACATGAGTTTTGTTTCAACTCATAAAAATTAATTCGGGGATGAGCTGAAAAATCCATGGATTATTGTTTAACTGACAAAAAAAAGGATGTGAACTATTTGAAAAAACATCTCGTTGTAACTCTTTCATAACTAGATTTTTTTCATTATCTCGATTAAAATTGGATGTTGTTTCTAATTTAAACCAAAGTACATAAAAATTAAGTCAACCATTTGAAACTTTTTTTAGTTTTCATATTCATAAAAATTTTGAAGTAAAATGCTTATAAATAAAAATCATTTACAAAAAAAGTATTTTTATAAAAAAATTTTGATAAAAAAATATAATCCAAAAATTAAATTTTATTTTAAAATCTATAATCACCCACTTCTTATGAGATTTGAAAAATTATTTTCACTTCAATTATATTTGTGAGATTAAACTGAATTAAGCTTTGATATATATAAATATATATATTTACTTGATATTAATATGTTAACATATTTTTACCTTTATTTGTTTAATGTGGTATTTCATAATAGTTCTGAATGAGCTATGATCAAGATGAAATGAATGTTGTTGGACTCATTGCAATAATCTCTATCAAATTAAAATTTTATTTTCTATTATTTTAAAGATTTATTTTCTTAATTTTTTGCAAGCCTTATGCGATGTTTTTTGTTCTCAACATATTTGATGATTTAGATTGGAGTGCTTTTTACCCATACATTGTCTCTCATTTCTTCAAAGATTTCAATTTGAATTCCATCAATTACTATGAAACATTAATTCTTATCATGTGCAATGTTTACACAACTTTGATTTTTCTATTGTGTTGTACAATTTTTCTCAATATAGCTCTAATATAAATTTAAATAATATTAAAATAGTAATTTATTATCATCTATATTTGTTTACTTTGTCAATTCACAATTATTCAAATAAAGTTTAATCAAGATGAAACAAACATCATTGTACTAGTATTGATCCATTTAAAAACATAATTTTCATTCATTTTAATAGCTTATTTTTTAGGATATTTGGGCACTTTACAAGGCATTTTGATTTGTATCGTATTTAATGATAACAGATTTTGCACTCTATCTCTCTAATCTTTTAGAATACAAGTTCAAATTTCCACATTCATTTAAATTTCTCTATAACTCCTTTCATGTGACCATTACATTATTTTAATTTAGTTATATTATTGCTTATGATATCAAATTTAACTTTATTTATTTTTGTAATTCGTAGTTTTCCAAATGTGGATGGTTCAAGATGAAATGAGCTTCATGAGACACATCTTTTTAAGCTCTAGCTCTTTTATGAGATATTTTGATTCATACACGATTTGATGATCATGAATGTATATTTGATGTCCTTTGTTTGTTGAAAATCTACCCTTCAATAAGCTCTAGCCCTTTTATATTTATATTTTTATTTAAATATTTTGTTTTCTTGTTTTTCGATATTCTTCATAAGATATTTCATTTTGTGCACGATTTAACAAATGAGAATGTTGCACTCAACTTTTTAAGTATAAAATAATGTTGTTATCTTGTACAATTTATCTCAATTCAATATTTTTTTTTAATTTTATTGTATTACTAAGAATCTTAGTTCTATTATCCCATAATTTCTCTCATTTCAATTTATTTTTTTAAATGATATTATATTTTTACTTAATATGGAAATAATAATTTATTATTATTTATATTTATTTATTTTGTAAATCTTAATAAATAAAAACTAGGTATATTGGAGATGAAAGAAACATTATTTGATTTGACTTCATAAGTTATATCAAATTAAATATTCATTTTTAAATTTTATTTATATTTTATGTTCTAGAATTTTAACGCACTTTACAAGATGTTTTGAATTGTATGTAATTTAATGGATGAGGATATTATGTCTGATACCAACACTATCATGGATTGAAAATTTTTTTGCATAATTTATCTCGATCATTTAATTTTGTTTTATTTTGTCAAGTTTCTATTAACTCAAAATCTCCTCTATTTTGTCTTTTACATCACCTTTATTGGTTATGTTACACTACCTTGGTTGATCTCATTTTTGGATTAACATATGTATGTTTAATATTAATATGGTTGCTTTTTATTTTTTTTATTTTCATGTGATCTCCATGATATTCAGGAATGTAGATTTCCTATGAAACTTATTTTAATTCTACAAATTTTTTGACTTGTTTTTTATTATAAAATTATAATTTTCATTTTGTATGGCATTTACTTGTCGTTTATTTGATATTCCGAACATTATTTTACTTTAAATAATTTTAACTTCAATGTAGATTTCCTTAACATTACAATAATAAATTATTAATATTTAAGTTTAATTTACATTAATATTTCTTTGTAATTCTATATGGGGTTCGATCAACATGAAACAAATATAGATTGTCTATCATTATTTGCTCTTCTTAACGCAAAATTTAGTTTTTCCATTAAATACCTTTTGCATGTTTTATGAGACATTTTGCTTGCACCTATTATGACAATCAGGGATTTTGCCTTAAATTTTCCTTAGCTTTATCGAATACGACTTTCTCATGTATTTTATCTCTTTTATTAAATTATTTAGCTTTTATTTGGTTATATTACTTTAGTGCTCCAAACATCTTTTCTTTGACCTTGACATTGCTTTTATTTCCATATTTTAAATTTCTTCAATTTATCTTAATATAATTTTAATATAAGTTTGCATAATATTATTGTTATAATTTTTAAATATTGATGTTGTTTTTCTTTGTAATTTCTATTCATTCAAAATGTGGTAATTTAGAGATAATACAAATATTATTGGACTCAACCCTTTGACCTCTATCTACTCAAAAATTTATTTTTGGTAATTCAATATTTTATTTTCTATTATTTCAGTATTTTATTAGATATTCCAATGCAAAAATAATATATCATTTTGTGGATGCTATAGTCGATCTTCTTAGTGCTATTGGATTAAACTTTCTATAAAACTTTTGCTAGTTTTTAAAACTATTTGTTTTAACTTGGTTGAATTACATTGTAATTCTCAACATTTGCTGATTTGACTATTACATTATACTGATTTGATTTTTTTACTTTACAATAATATATTTTATTTCTACTCTAATAAATATTTTCTTAAAATTTAAAATAATAAATTATTATTGCTTTTTCTTATTGAGATTTATGTTTTGTAGTAATTCTTAATAACATTCAATCAAAATAAAACTAATATTGTTGGACTCATTTTGATAAGCGCTAACAAATTAAATATTTTTTTAAAAATTTTGTTATGACTTCTAAGAAATTTTGATAATCTTGTAATGTAAATTTCTAGTATAAGTTATAAATTTTTTAGAATTTTTTTATCATTTGTTTAGTTATGTTACAATGTAGCCCAAAATATTTTACCTTGTACCATTTACATTTCTTTTATTTAATTATCTTGCATTGCTTCTGCTTATCTCATTTTTAATTTTAATATAAGATTACTTGAGATTACTATAAAAATTCTTTATTTTTATGTTTTTTATATCATAAATTATATTAATTTAGCACGTGGTGAGATAGTGCTAAATATAACATTCTTGGTCTCTCCTAATGAGCTCTATCAAATTAAATATTTATTACGATTTTTAAAATATTTTTAAATAGTTTTGGTACATTTTCCAAATCATTTTCGTATGGACATAGTACAACAATCAAGGATGCAAAATGTAATCTTTTTACTACATTGGATTGTAATATTTTGTAAACTTTGTGACATTTCTTCAAAAGTTTGGCTTTCATTTCTTTATTTTACAGTATAATTCTAATTTTCCAACTATTTGACTTATATATCACATTAATTTTGATATTTTACATTAAATCAATTAATACCATTTCTCCCTTAATGTATATTTATCAAATGTTAAAAAAAACTATTGGTGTTTCGTTTTTATATTTTTAATATGTACAAATTTGGAATGGGGTTCAACCAAGTTGAGACAAATGTCGAAGGTCATGTCCTGGCAAACTCTATCCAACAAAATGTTAATTTTTATTGCAAGGGTATTGGCATACTTTATGAGAAATTTTGGTATTACCTTAAATCTCCTAAATATCTTGTCAATTTAACCTTCTCACCTAATTTGTTTCATTTATTAAAATGTTTCATTTTTGTGTCATTTTATTACTATAAAGCTCCAAATCTTCTATTTTTTACCCTGAAATTTCTTTTGTTTAGTTAAAATAAATTACTTCTATAGACCTCTTTTTAGATTTAATATAAGTTTTCTTAACATTAATGTAATAGTTATCATTTTTAAGTTTTAATTTTAGGATTTTATTTTTATATAACGATCAAATTCTAAAACATTTTTATTTCTTTCTTTTTGCATACCTTACGATATATTTTGATACAAACAAAATATGATGATTGTGGAAGCTGCAATTGCACACCTTTGTGACATGAAAAGTTATTTTTGAGAACATTTTTGACAAGTCCTTAGAAGTTTTGCTATGACTTATTCATATTAGTATATAATTCTAAATCTTCTATATTATATCCATTATATTATTATATCACATTACTTCAACTTACATCTTCCAACTTTAATATATTTCTTTTAATATTAACATAATAACTTATTATTATTTAAGATTGCTTTTTTATTGGAATTAATTTTAGTGTGGTCTAATAGACATTTAACAAAAGTTATTGTGCTCATGATGATGTGATCGATCTAATTAGATATTTATTTTTATATTTTTATTTATATATTTCACTAGAGTTTTTGCATGCTTTATGCTGCATTTTGATTCAAACTTGGTGTTATAATCAAGATTATTAAATTAAAACTCCAAGGTGTACCCAAATACAAATTTCCTATAAAAGTTTCTTATTTTTTTTCTTTCTTATTTTATTACTATGAAACACTAATTCTTTTCCCGTGTGACAGTTATTCTCTTTGGTTTGGTTATATATATTGTTATAATTTGTGTCACCTTGGCTTTAATATAAAAAAAAATTATATTAAAAAATAACTTATTTTCATTTAAGCATATATACTTTGAAATTCGCATTAACGATAAACATCATCTGATCAAGAGTAATCGTATGCCATTTGACTTTTTTAGACGAGCTCTATCTAATTAAATAATCATTTTTATAGTATTTTTAATATTTTATTTCCTTATGATTTAGTATTTTTTAGGATATATTTCAATTCTTTCCTAATTTGACGATCGATTTATTATATTACAATTATATTGCTATCAAATTCAATTGTTATCCATGTGTGCCCTCTACATTGCTTTGATCTCATTATATTATTGTATTTAAATTTATGTATTTTCAAGAATTATATATATTTACATAACATTAAAATAATAATCTATCATTATGTGCCTTTTTTAGTTAAGAAATCCAAAGTAATTAGAATGGGGGTCAATATGACATGAAACACACATTATTTTAACTTTCTTGATGAGCTCAATCAACTTAAATATTTTAATTCTTTAAATATGTTTTCTTTTGTTTCAAAATTTTCATGAGAGATTTTTGTTCATAGTTGATTTGATGATCATGGATGTTACACTAAATCTTCTCAAAATCATGGAATGTATCATAATCCTATAATTGGTCTTCTTTCACATGATTTACAAATCTCTTTAACTTGGTTAAACCACTTTGATTTCTTTGTGTTAAAATAATAATTTAGTATTTTTTATTCTTATTTAATTTGAAAATTCAAATTAATTCAAAACTATGTATAATTAAGATAAGATAATTGTTTGACGTGACTTGACGAGCTCTGTCTAGTTAAATATTTAATTTTTTTATTTATATATATTTATTTTCTATGGTGTTTACGTGGTTTATAAGTCATTTTTTGCACCTATTTTGATGATGTGGGATATTGCACTTGATCTGTTTAGTATCTTGCAAACAACATTCCAATATAAAAAATCACATTTCTTGAACTTTTCTATTTTAGTTGTTATGTTAATATGTGACACTACCTCTCATGCGATTTTTCTTTACTTTGATTTTGCTATATTTTTTATTATGTTTGTTTATTTTATTTCAACTTTAATATAAATTTTTTTATGTTAAATTTTTTTTATTATTTATACATATTTATATTGAAAATTAATAGTAAATCCAAACATCGTCTAATCGGTAAGAACAAACATGATTGGGCTCATATAAATTGGTTCTATCTAATTAAATTTTAACTTTAATTCTTTTAACGTATTTTATTTTTTTGGATTTTGTCACTCTTTTAGAAAAAATTTTATTTGTACTTGTTTTAAATATCAAAAGGTTTTCAATCAATCTCCTTAATTCTTGGAAGGAAACTATTCTATTCTCTTTTATTAAAATCCTTGAATTATATGATTTGATTTTGTCATATCAATATGTAACTCTAAATCTCCTATCTTATGGCATTAATTTCTTTGATTTTGTTAATTTGTTTATTTCAATTTATCTCATCTTATCTTTAATTTATTTTTACTTACGAGTAAAATAATGATTTTTTATTATTTATTTCTTTTATTTCGTAATTCGTAGAATTGTAGTTGAGGTTTGATCAAGTTGAAACGAACATCGATGGACTAATCTCAAAGTTCTTTATCCAATTAAACATTCATTTTTTTCATACTTTTAAATATTTTAACTTCTTTGTTTTAGCATTTTTATGAGACATTTTCAAATGTATATGATTTGATGATTGAGAATATGAAACTTGATATTTTTTATTTTCGTTGTTGCAACTTTTACATACGATTTCTGTTATTTCTAAAATATTTTTGCTCTGATTTGTTTATATTACAACGTAATGCTAAATCTATTCTTTTATGATGATTACTATGTTTTGATTTGGTTATATTACATATATACAATTAATCTAATTATCGTTTTAATATAAATTTTGTTAATATTAAATAATTATTTCTTAATTTTTGGTGCCATTTACTTTCTTAAATAATTATAAATTTACATGATATATGATCAATATGACTAAAATGTCATTGTGCACATCTTAAAAAGGACAATCAAACTAATTATATCATTTTATATTTTTAAATACTTCATTTTATTTTTTGACATGTTTTAAAGGCAATTTGTTTTGTACCAAATTTCTCAAATAATTTACCTCATTTACGAAAATTTTTCACTTTGATTTTTTATATTATTTTATGACTCTATATATTCTGTCATGACCATTACATTGCCTTGGTTATTTTTATTTCATTACTTTAATTTTTATCCATTTTCTTCAAAATAAATTTAATAAAAAGTCAAATAAAATTTTATTATAAATTTTACTTATTTTCCCTTTTTATACATAGTTTTTCTAAACATGGTCGGATCGAGTTCAAATAATATTGTTTAATTCTTCTTTTCGAGCACTAATCAATTAAATTTTCACTTTTTTAATTACTAAATAGTTTCTCTTTATTATCATGGAACAAAACTTCCACACACAATACAGCCCATTTCATAAAAGTTTTTGCATCAATTTTCGAATACTAACATCTAACTCTAAATCTTTAACCATTTCACCCTTAAATTTGAATTTTCATTTTTGAATTTCTAAATTTTTTCTCATTGTTATTTTGAAGTGAAACTTTCTTTTAGAATTTGTGTCATTTCATAAAAGTTTTTGCATCAATTTTGGTATTCATATTTCACACAAAATCTCCAGCATTATGACAAATAAATTGATCTCATTTGATGATATTATATTTATTCAACTTATCTCATTTTAGCTATAATATTTTTTACTAAATGTTAATATAATACTTTATTATTTTTTTTGCCTATTAACTAACTTGATTAATAATAATTCCACTCATTATCTTATTTATGTTAGAAAAAGTCATTGGACTCAATTTTACTTTCCATGACAATTCATTATTCAGTTTTATATTATTATGTATTTTATTTTTTTTAGTTTTTATGCTTTACAAGAATTTTTATTCATACGTATTTTAAAGGTTGGTCTTTTTACACTAAATCTCCTAAACAATTTCAAGTGAAACTTTTCGATAAACTTTACCAAATATTTTTATAACATTTAAAAGTTATTTGTTATTAATTATGCTTATTGAGTTTGGGAATTTGTACTAACTCCAAACACATCTCGACATCCTCTATCAAATTAGGTATTCATTTTTATAATTTTAAATATTTTATATTTAAAGGTTTTGAAATACTTTAGCAGATATCTTGATTCATAGTTCACTTAATGATCGAGGGTGTTACAGTCGATCTACTTATTATCTAAGAAAGCAACAATTTCAAAAAAGCTATCACATTTCTAAATATTATTTATTTATTTGCTTAGATTACTTTGAAATTTCCGATCTCCTCAAATGTCATGTTTATATCTATTTTGTTTGGCAATAACTCATTACATCAATTTATCTAATGTCAGCTCAAATTCATGTTTAATTAATACTAGAATATAATTTGTTCTTGATAATTCTTATTTAATTTTTAATTTGAAGAAATTTCGAGCATGGTTTAACCATCATGAAACAAATGTCATTGAAATCATCATGGAGTGCTCTACCTAAACAAATATTTATTTTTTAAAATATTTTATCTTCTGTTATTATGAAACACGACAAGAGATATTTTGATTCGTTCGTAATTTTGATGATCTATTATGTTACACTCAATCTTCTTTGTGTCATGGAATGCTGCTTTCATATATAATTTGCCCCTATTTATTTAAATCTTTTTGTTTGACTTACTTATACTAATACGAAACTCAAAATGTCTTTTAATAACATTTTTATATTTATTTGATTTTATTATATTGTAATATTTCAATTTATGTTATTTCAACCTTAATATATATTTTATTAGGGTTAAATTAATAATTTATGATTATTTGTTATTATTTCTTTTTTTTAAGCTTATATTATTCTAGAATTTATGAAAATTACAAATGAGTTCCGATCCAAACAAAACAAACATCGATGAACTTATCTAAACAAGCTTTTTCAAATTAAGTATTTATGAATATTTTATTTAGTAAGGCTGAAATCAATTACGAAATACATCAATTCATACCTTAATTAGTATTAAGAGGTTATCACACTCAATCTCAACAATATGGAGGAATATATCCTTCTCATATAATTTTTCATTATGATTTAGTTTTAGTTTCAATGCTTTTGGCATAATTTATAAGGTATTTCAAGTCATATCTTATTTCACAATTAAGGAATTCATCGTACTCTTCCATAGTATCATGAAAAGAATATTTCTAATGTAATTTATATCACTTTTTTCAAAGTTATGATTTATTTCACTACATTGACCTCCACCTTTGTTATTTTTACATTCATTTGATTTGGTTATATAAAATTGCTACAATTTATTTTATTGAAGCTTTCATATGTATTTTTTTAGCTCTAAAATGTTTATTTATTTTAGCTTTTTTACATATTAATTCATAATAATTTTGAACCAGGTCTGATAAGTACAAAATAAATGTCATTGGACTCTTTCGACACGATCTATGAAATTTAATATTCATTCATATATTATTTTCAATATTCTATTTTCTTAAGATTCTACTTGTTTTATAGTGCATTTCAATTTGCATCTAACTTGATAGTCGAGATTGTTACAATTGATCTCCTTAATATCTATGAGTGCAACTTTCCGATACTGTCTTGTTATTTCAATAGAACTTTTTTCTTTAATTTTGTAATATTTTTATGAAACTCTAATTCTACTTTTATTTATCCTTTATGCACCTTTAATTTGGCTACATTTTATTTCTTCAACTTATGTCATTTATTTTTATTATATTTACTGAAAATTAAAAGAATAATTTATTATTGTTATTCTTATCTAACTTGGCAATTCATAGACATGTTAAGTGAGATTTCATGGAGGTAGAATAGGTGTTAGTTGTCTCATAACATTGGGCTTTATCTTAGTAAATATTTCATTTTATAATTTTTGAAAATTTTTGTTTTCTTAGGGTTTGGCATACTTTAAGAGACATTTTGTTTTATACTTGATTTGTTGGGCAAAGTTGTCACACTCAAAGTCCAAAATACCTTTGAATGCAACTTTTTAGTATAATGTAATTGTAAATCTCTTCTCTTATGACCTTTACATCACCCTGATTTGTTAATACTACAACTTTTTAAATTATCTCACTTGTGTTTCAGTATGTATAATAAAATTTTAAAGTAAGAATTTATTATTTTTTTTACTTACATATTTTTCTAATTCATAGTAATTAAAAATTAGGTTCTTTTGAGATCAAATAATGGTGATTATAATTAACCCTATAAGCTTTATCTTACATAATATTCCTTTTTATATTTCTAAAAAAGTTTTGTAGATTTTGTATTCTTTGTGACATTTTTATCCCTAGCTATTTTCACAATCGATGATGTTACCCTAAATCTGCTTAGTATCCTAAAAGACAACTTTCTTGCATATTCTACTTAATTTCTTCAAATGTGCCACTTTCATTTGGCTATTTTGATATGTAACTCTAAATCTAATCTCGTGTGACCATTGTGTGCCATTGATAAGTTCGGTCAGGATTCGTGGGACATGGTAATTAATGTATGATTTGGCAATTAATGATGTTGCACTCGGTCTTCCAATTATCATGCAATATAACTTTAATTTTTTTGTATTATAGTGTAACTTTAATTCTCTTCTTAAGTGATCCTTATATCACTCTTATTTTTTAATATTCTATTACTTCAATATATCTTATTTTATCTTTAAAATATATTTAGTAAAATTATAATTTATTTTTATTTATTTTTATTTATTTTGTAATTTGTAAAATTTCTATACGAGGTCTTACTGAAATGAAACAAACATCTTTATACTCATGCCATGGAACTCTATCCAATAAAATGTTCCATTTCACATTTAGAAGTGCTTTGTTTTCTATATTGTTAGAATAATTTATGAGAAATTTTAATTCATTTTTGATTTGATGATCGAGGATGTTACACATGATCTCCATGGTATCTTTGAATGAAACTTTCTCATGCAATGTATCTCATTTCTTCAAATTTGTTGCATTTAATTTGTTATACAATTTTTGTTCAATTTATATCATTTAAGTTTAAATATATATTTGCTTACTAGTTATATGATAATTTATTAGTCTTTTTCCTTATTTAGTTTATTAATTCACTATAATTACAAACTCGATCCTTTTGAGATGAAAAAAACATCCTTGAACTTGTCTTGACATTCAATATAATTAAATAGTCATTGTTTATTTTAAACATCATATTTGGTAAAGTTTTTAGCAAGAATTTCTTAACATTATGAATTATGGCTAAATTGTTATTCAATGTTATTACACTTAATCCATTTAGTGTCATGGAATAGAACTTCCTTTTACAATATATCCTATTTGTTCAAAATTTTTTATTTTGATTTCATTATATTACGCTAAATGTGTAACTCTCCTCTTATAGGCACTTCACTTTGATTTAGTTGCATTACACATCTTCAATTTATCTCATTTCACCTTTAATATATATTTACTTTGTTTTAAAGTAATAATTTATTATTATGTATTCTTTTTTACTTTTCTAATTCATAGTAATTTCAAACAAGTCTTACTTAGTTGAAGCAAGCATTGTTTGAATATTCTCAAAATGCTCTTTCTATTTAAAAATTTATTTTTAAACTTCTGATTTTTTTTTAAAATTTTTTAGGCTTTTCTATACTTTAAGAGGTAATTCAATTCATAATTAATTTGACGATTAAGGGTGCTACACATAATATTCTTAGTATCTTGGAATGTAACTTTACAATCTAATGTATAATTTTTTTCTTAAATTTTTCTCAAAGATTTAACTTTTTAATTTTGTGTCACTAACTACTCTTTTTATGACCTTTACAACTTGTTTATTTATTAATATGACATTGGATTAGTTTATCTTATTTCAACTTCAATATATGTTACCTTAATATTAAAATAATAATCAATTATTACTTATGGTTATTTACTTTGGTAATTGATAGCAATCCTGAGCAATACCTCATCAAGATGAAACAATTGTTGTTGGATTCGTTTTCATGCACTCTATCAAATAAGATATTAATTTTTATTTCTTTCAAATATTTTATTTTCAATTCCTTGGTTTGTTTTGTAAGACATTTTAATTTATACAAAATTTAATAATAGAGAATTTTGGCCCTAACAATAATAGTAACTTTGAATAAAATTTTTGTTGTTTTTCATCTCATTTAATAAATCTTTTTCCTTGATTTTGTTATATTATTATGAAACTACAACTCTCCTCTTGTTAGGCCTTTACAATACTTTGATCTTGTTATCTTACAATTATTCAATTTATCTAATTTTACTTTATTACATATTTAATAAATATTAAAATAATAATGAATTTTTTTATTCTTGTTTGCTTTTGAAATTTTGATTAATTAAAGACTAAGTCTCATCAACATGAATCAAATATCATTAGAAACATCTGCAATAGACCTAACAAATTAAATTGTCAATTTTAAATTTTTACCTATTTCATTTTCTAGGGTCTTGGTATGATTTATGGGACATATTAACTTTTGCCTTATTTGATGATTGATGATATTACACAAGACCTTCATGATATGTTAAAGTGTAACTTTACCATACCATTTTTCTCATTTTGTCAATAATTTTTATTTGATTTTGTTTTTTTGCAATGTAAGGCTAAATCACCATTTAAGAAATTTTTACATCACTTTCATTTGGTTTCATTACATTGCTATCATTTACCTCATTTTTTCTTTAACATATATTTATCTTATATAAAAAAAATAAATTGCTTTGATTTAATTTTACTATATTTTCCAATTCATAGTTTATCCAAAGAATGTTCAATCAAGATGAAAAAAGTTTAACTTTCATGATGATGTCTATAAAATTATATTTTTAATTTGTTATTATTTATATTTTATTTTCTTAGATTTTTGCACACATTTTGAGATATTTTTATTCGTACATAGTTTTTTGAATGAGAAACTTATGATGGATCTTAGTGTTATATTATTGACTTTCATCCATGCTTCTTTATTTGATGATAATAAATCCTAGTTATTTAAATTGAATTTGATCTATAGAATTTCAAAATTTTAAATAACCAATGCTCCTATTCCTATAAGAACATCAATAAGAAGGGTTGTGAAGGTGAAATCCCATGATGATCATCATGGATATAATGACAAACTACTAAGTCTTACATTCTTAATTTAATTTTAATTATTTCAATTTTTTTTGTAATATCATACAAAAAAGTTATGTTTATTGATATTTTCATATTTCTTAACTTGAACATTATTTTACATTAATCATATGATCAAAAATCCTAATTAGCTAGTTGAGAAAAAATGTCATAATAGTGCAAAATAGAATAACTTTTGAACTTACATAATCAATTAAGGGGTTCGGTATCGTAATCAATTCATGTTAAAGAGATGAGTCTTAAACCAGTTCAATATGCTTAATGAGTCTCATAATCAAATTTGAAATAAGAATAGATGCATTGGTTATGATTATTACTCTCACATCCAAAAAACAATCTTAAAGAATTTATTGGTGCATGGGTGACATCGTGAGTGACCTAGTGGGGAACCAAGACAAAAATTAGGCTACCTCTATAGTGTACTAATGATTTTGAGCTCTTACACATTTTTTATAATGCCAAAAAATTATTTGTTTGATTGCATGATTTTGTAATAACATGATCCATGTTTGTTCCATATTTAAGATCCAAAATAGTAATCCAATAGTGTTTAGATAAAATGATTCTGATAGAATTTTATTTCTAAATAGCCTATTTTTAATCTTATCAATCTAATTATTCAGGTTTTGTGATCAAATGACCTAAATCAATTGAATCGTGCAACTCTTATGCCATTTATAGTTTTATTTAAATTTAAAACAATAAATTAAAAATAAAAAAGTCTTATATGTAATCTTGTCTATTTTCATGTTTGGTAGGAGCTTTTAGCTACAAGGAAATGTCTATAATTAAAAGAATTTTTTATGAAATGGATTCACAAATTTTCTCACTATTTTATGAAATCTTTTAATCCAAAAAATTGAAGTTGTTTGCAACCCGTGCTCCTCGTCACTTACACATAATGCTTCCTTAAATTTTCAAAGTCCTACATTTAGCTTTCTTCTGAAATTATTTATGATATTAATTTCTTTATCCCTAATTTGATTACATAAGATATTTTGTCTTTTTAATCATTACATCAACCAAATGATTTTTGTTATAACAAATTTTATTTTAATTTGATAAATGTTTTTATGCTATCACCATTTAATTTCGCTCTAAGATTGTAATATCCAATGTCTTTTTTTAATTTTTTTTGGGGCTTGGCTTACTTACCTTTTTGTGGAAGGCTTGATGAGTATTTTTTTATTAGCTGGTTTTTGTTAGGGGTGGAAGTAACCTTGTGATAGGCTAAGCCACATAAAAATCGTAATCATATATTTTAATTCTTGTTGAGTTTTTATTTCATAATTTTTAAATAACATTATTATTAAAACAAAAAAGTATGTTTTAAAAAAAATTTAACTTTGGTACAAAACTCCTTTTTTGGATATTTGGTTAAGCTTTTTAAAAATTAACTTAAGCTATTTCTTGAAATACTAAGAAATAAAAATTTATATACTTAGATATTCATCTTGCTTATTGAGCAACACTTCACTTTTTGTCTTGCAATGCATGTTTTTTTTAAAAATTTATAGTATATCATCAAATAGTTGCCTTAAATTTTGTAATAATACTCTAAAACTCTAACTCTCTTGTCATTTGACCTTTACATGACATTAATTTTTAATTACTTTAATTTAACATATTTCAACTTTAACTTATATTTACTCAATATTAAAATAATAATTTTTTAACTATACGAAATGTTTAATTTTTTAATTCATTGTTTTTCCAAACAATGTCTTATTGAGAACAAACTAATCCCACCCCTCCCAATGAGCTTTACACAAATAAGAATTGTTTTCCATACATTTTTTATCATTTTATGAGACATTTCGATTTATAGCAAATTTGATGATCAAGAATTGTATAGTAAATCACTTTAGTATCTTAAAATGTAATATTTCTATGAAATTAAACTTAATTTTAAAATGTTTTTCTCCTATTTGGTTATATTACTACAAATTTCCACTCGTATAAGCTTTACTTTGGTTTAATCTTGTTGTATTAAATAACTTCAACTAATCCATTTTCAAATTTAATAGGATATATTTACTTAAGATTAGAATAATAATTTATTTTATGTTATGCTTATTTTCTTTGGTGTTTGTAGTAATTCCAACTTAAGTCATATTAAGATCATTTATACTTCATTAGACCCATCTGAATGAGCTCTACCTAACTAAATATTAAATATCAAGTTCTTATCCTATTTCTTTTCTAACTTGGGGAAGCTTTATGAGACATTTTAATTTTTACTTTATTTGGTGGTGAATCATGCTACATTCAATCTCCATAGTACCTTAAAAAGCAACTGTTTTACAAAGTTTATCTCACTTCTTGAAGTTTTTCTCATTCAATTTCTAATATTTCTATGAAAGTCTAATTCTCCAATCGTGCAACCTTCACATCACATTGATTTTTTAGATTATATTATTTCAATACATCTCATTGTAGGTTTCAAATGCATTTATATATAGTTTAAATTAAAGTAATAATTCTTCAATAGTTTGGTTTATTAATTTTAGCAATTTTTAGTAATTACAAATGAGATTCGATTGAGATGAAACAAATATTATGTGACTCAACTTAATGAACTTTACATAATATATATAGATATATATATATATATATATATATATTAGATATATTTATGAGACTTTTAATTTTTACATGATTTGATGATCGGTGTTGTTGCACATAAACCCTTTACGTCCTTTGTTTGCAACCCCCTTTAGAATTTATCTCATTTTTTGAAATTGTTTTATAAGATTTTGTTTCATTCACAAGAAGCTTTAAATCTCCTCTTATGTGACTATTAGATCACATTGATTTTGTTATTTTATATTGTTTAGAGTTAAGTTATCTAAAAATTATTTTATATCTAAATAATATTAGAATAATAATTTATTACTATATATAGCTATTTACTATGGTATTTGACAATAATTTTAATTGTTGTCTAATTGAGATCAAACACATGTCATTGGACTTCTCTTAACCAACTCAATGAAAATAAATATTCAATTTAAATTTTTTATTCAATTTATTTTATATGGATTTGTCATGTTTACAAGAAATTTGATTCTCACTTGAGTTGATGAACATAGATATTATGCTCAATTTATTTATATAATTTATGTGATTTTTTAAAATTGTTAGTTTTGATTTTGATATAATGATAAGAATCTATAAATATCTTATTTTGTGACCTTTAGATTACTTTGATTTGATTAGATTACAATAGTTCAATTTATCTTATTTAAACATTAATATATATTTGCATTATATTAAAATAAAACTTTATTATTTATCGTACCTATTTATTTTTGTGTTCAATAACAACTCAAAGGAGATCAATTCGAGACAAAAACCTTTCTATTAGACTCGTGTCATCTAGCTCTACAAATTAAATATACAAATTAAAATTTTTATGTATTTTTTCTATGAATTTTTTTATGCTTTAGGTTACATGTTCTTATAAGATTTCTTAATGAAGAATGATAAGCCCAATCTCCTTAGAAATTTTAAAATCAACTATCCTTTAGAGTTTACCTAATTTGTTCAAATCTTTTTCTTTAATTTTCTTATATTTCTAAGAATCTTTAATTCTCCTTTCATGTAAACTTTTAATCTTTTTGATTTTTTTGCTATATCTCATTTCAAGACTAATATAGATGCTTTATTTTACAATAATAATTTAGTATTCTTTTTCATATTTATTCGTAATTAGTTGAAATTGCAAGCGAGGTTTGATTAAGATGAAATAAATGTCAATCCACTCAACTCAATGAGCTTTATTTAATTAAATATTCATTTATATTATTTGTAAGAGATTTCAATTTGAACAAAATTTGATGATTAATTATGTCACTCAAGTTCCTTAACATTATTGAATGTAAATTTCTTTAGAATTTATGTTATTTACTTGCATTTTTCATTTTGATTTTGTTATATTACTATGATACTCTAAATCTAAACCTATGTGATCTTTTCTTCCTTTTGATTTCATTATAATACATTGTTTCAATTTAGTTTATTTTAGCATTAATATATATTTACTTAATATTAAAATTGTAATTTGTTATTATTTATACCAATATATGTTTTATATTTTTGGTTTTATCCAAACAATGTTAAATTTAGATGAAATAAGCATTATTAGTTTAGTCTGATCAAGTGTTATACAATTAAAAATTATATTTGAAAATTTTATAGCTTTTTTTGTATGGATTTGACATGCTTTGTGAGATATTTAATTCTTGTATGATTTAATGTTCAAGCATGCTATGCTACATCTACAAATGTGCAAAACTACAACATTCTCATATAACTAATTCTATTTTTTAAAATGTTTTACTTTAATTTGGTTATATTAATTCAATTCTTTTTATCTTAATTGATCATTAATATATATTTAATTAATATAAAAATATTAATTTATAATTTTTTATGCATATTAGTTTTTCTATCTCATAACAACTCCAAAGTAGGTTTGAATGGGATGAACTTCTCATGGAACTTTATCCACTAAAAATTTAACTTAAACGTTTTTAGATATTTTATCTTCTACTACTTTAGCATGGTTCATAGGGCAATTTATTTGTTTTACAAGAATGCTAACATCATTCTTCTTGTTATCTTGCAATGAAATTTTCTATTAAAATTTATCTAATTTCTTAAATGTTTTCTCTTTTATTTGTTATATTAAATGTAACCTCAAATCTACACTCACGTTAGCTTAACATCCATTTTATTTGGTTATGCTAGACTACATAAATTTATAATTCAATAACTTCAACATAAATTTACCTAATATTAAAATGTTACTTGACTTTCCTTTATGAGCTCTATGCAATTAAATATTTAAGTTAACCTTTTGAAGTATTATGTTTCTGTGACTATCATGACTTATGAGATATTTTGAATCTTACCATGTTTGATAACCAAGAATGTTATGCTTGATCTCCTTAGTGTCTTGCAATGCAACTACCTTATATAATTTATCTCATTTTTTAAAAATTTTCCCTTCCATTTAGTTATATTACTTTGTTTCAATAAATCTCAATTCAAAGTTAAAATAAAAATATTTAATTATTTTGAAAATTATTTTTTTTTTCTTCTAATTTACTTTGACTATTCGTACAAACTACAAATGAGTTCTAAGTGACTTGAAACAAATATCGTTACACATGACTTAAGGAGCTTTTCTAAATTAAATTATTATTTATATATTTTTAAAATTTTTTTTCTGTGTTTTTGTAGCATGATTTAAGAGGGAGTCTTTGTTTGTACATGATTTGATAATTGATTATGTTATACACATTATCGTTAAGTTCCTACAATTCAACTATCCTTACAATTTATCTTATTTTTTTAAATTATTTCTTTTGATTTTGTTGTATTACTATGAAGCTCTAAATCTGTACATATATGAAATTTTGTATATTTTGATTTATTTATAGTGCATTGCTTCTATTTAACTAATTTAATATTAATATATATTTACATAATATTGAAATGGTAATTTTCATTATTTTATCCAATTCACTTATTTATTTCATAGTTATTCCAAATCATGTTTGATAGCGATCAAAGTTTTAGCTTATAACATTTATGAATTGTTTTTATAGATTTTGCATGCTTTATGAGACATTTTTATTTTTTCTTGACTTCATGATTGTAGATGCTTTGCTTTATCTACTAAAGTTATTAATATGCAATTTTCTAAAACAATATATCTTTTTTTACCTTTTCACTTTGATTTAGATATTAACTATTGTATATAAAAAATTTAATTATTTTATTTTCTACAAGTTTAGTTTTCTTTACAGGGCATTTTTTTATGTGATTTGATGATAAAACATTCTACCCTCAATCACCTTAGTATCTTGGAATGGATCTTTGCTACCTAATTTATCTCATTTGTTCAAATGTTTTGCTTTGATGTCATTAGATTAATATGAAGCTCTAAATCTTTTTTTTTGACATCAAAACATTGTTTTGATTTAGTCAAATTACAATATTTCAACTTAAATAAAAAACATCAATTTTCATTTACTTGATATTAAAATAATTATTAATTATTATTAAAGAAAATTTAGTTTGGTATTTTATAATAATATTAAAGAAGGATTGATTGAGATAAGACAATATTTTGACATGCCTTAATGAGCTCTATCCAACTTAATATTCAATTTAGAATTTTTACATATTTTATTTTATATGGCTTTGGCTTACTTTATGAGAAATTTCCTTTCTTGGTAGGTTTGATGAAGAATAATGCCGCACTTGATCTCCTCACAGTCATATAACGCAATTATCCCACGTAGTTTATCTAACTTATTAAAGTTGATGTTTTGATTTTGTTACATTTCTAATATACTCTATTTTTTCGTTCATGAAAACTTTACGTTGGTTCAATTTCTTTCCACTACTTTGCTTCATAGTAATGACAAATCTCATCCAATCGAGATGAAAAAAAGTTGTTCGACTAAACTAAGCAAGCTCCGTCGAACAAAATATTTATTTCTATATCGTAATATATATTTTATTTTCTATGTGCTTTTTGTGACTTAATGATTTTGATTCGTACGAGATCTAACGGTTGATGATGTTGAATGCAATATCTTTAAGATAATGGAATGTAACTCTCTTTATTATTTATCTTATTATTTCAAATTATTTCCATTTGATTTGATTATAACATTTTTGAAACTCAAAATTGCCTCCCATGTCACACTTGATTTGAATTTCATTCCTATATTATCTCAATTCAACATATATCAACATTAATATATTGTTAAATAATACTAAAATAATAAATTTTAAAAATTTATGTCTATTTGATTTGGTATTTCATAATAATTCGATGTCAATGCAATTAAATATTAAATTTAAAAATTTTAGGTTTATAATTTCCTATTGAATCTGCATGACTAATAGATATTTTGATGTTCACTTGGTGTGAGGATCAAGATTGTGCTACTCGATCAACTTAATAAACTGAAATGAAACATTCCCATGAAATGTATCTTATTCTTTAAAATTTTTCAATTTATTTATTTTTATTGATAAGAAATTATAAATATCCTCTCATGTGACCCTTATTTTGTTACATTACATTGCAAAAATTTATCTCATATCAACATTAATATATATTTATTTAATATTATTATAATAATTTATTATTTTTTATTCCTGCATATGTTGGTATTTCATAATAATTCTAAAATAGGTCTATTTTAGAAGAAACAAACATCCTAGGATTTGTCTTATCAAGCTCTATCTAATTAAATATTAAATTTATAATTTTTATGCATTTCAATTTCTATGTTTTTACTGTCCATTAGAAGTAATTTTTTAAAGTGATTTGATGATCAAGAAGGCTATGCTTGATCTATTTAGTATCATGAAATGTAAGTTTCTTGAACAATTTATCTTATATCTTCAAACTTTTCTATTTAGTTTTGTAATATGACAGCGTGATTCTTAATCTTTTCTAATGTGACCTTGACATCACTTTCATTTATACATATTACATAGATTTAATTTGTCCTGCATAAACTTTATTTTAAGTTTTCTTACGAATAAAATATTTATTTTTTTTATTTATTGTTATGTACTATTGTGTTCTATTGTAATTTGAAAAAACATCTCATCAAGAGAAAAGATATAGGTGACCTTTATGAGCTTTAGCCAATTAAAGTTTCAATTTGGAATTTTTATAATTTTTTTCAAAAGATTTAGTACACTTTATGGGTTATTTTTATTATCAAATAACTTGGCGATCAAATGTGCCACACTTCATGTCCTTAACTTTGAATGCAACCTTCCCAAATAATTTATGTTCTCTTTTGAAAATTTTCTCCTTAATTTTCTTATATTTTTGAGAAATTTAAATTCTTCTTTCATGTGGCCTTTACATCACTTTGGTCTTTTGTAATATTTTGTTTTGATAAATTTCATCGGAGGATTTAACTATATATATATATATATATATATATATATATATATATATATATATATATATATATATATATATATATATATATATATATATATATATATATATATATATATATATATATATATATATATAAATATATATGTGTATGACTTTTACATTGCTTTGTTTTTTTTATATTGGTTTTCTTTAATTTACTTATCTCAACTTTAATATATATTTACTTAATACTATAATAATAATTTATTATTATTTATACATAGTCACTTTAATAATTAAAAATAATTTTAAAAAGGTTTAATTGAAATGAAATAAATAACATAAGAAGCTTCCCCACGACCTCAATATGATTAAAAATTCCATTTCAAATTTTTACGTATTTCTTCTACACCTTTAACTCAGCCTAAAGATATTTTTTCTGTTATATCATTTGATATTCAAGAATGTATGCTAGATCACCTTAGCATCTTATAATGTACTTTTTAGTACAATTTATCTCATTTGTTTAAAATTTTTTCTTTGAAATTGTTATATTAGTATGCAACTCTAAATCTCAACACACATAATCTTGATATTGCTTTGATTAATTTATATTACATTTCTTTTGTATAACTCGTATCAACATTAACATATATGCACATAGGTTCATAATAATTATTTATTATTATTTGTATCTATTTACTTTGAAATTTAGGAGTAATTCTAAATGTGGTTGGATAGATACAAAAAGTCATTGGGTTAGTCTTGACAATCTCTATCTAGTTAAATAATCTATTTAATGTCTTTAAGGGCTTTATTTTTTATCAGTTTGGACCACTTTATAAGTCATTTCTATTATTACTTGAATTGAGCATCAAGGAGGATGCAGCCAAACTTATTTTTATCTTCGAATGTTTATTTTAAGTAAAATTTATTTATCTGTTGAACTTTTTGCTTTGATTTTATTATATTTCAATAAAATTTTAGGTCGCCACTCTATTAATCATAACAATGCTAAGATTTAGTTATGTAATAATATTTCAATTTATGTTATTTAGCATTAATATACTTTTACATAAAAATAAAAGATTATTTTATTACTATTTATTTTTGTTTACTTTAACAATTTATACTGATTCAAAAAAGGCATGATTGAGGTGAAAGGAAGACATTCAACTTAACTCAGCAAGTTCTATCTAATAAAATATTGATTTCACTATTTTAAAATTTTTTTCTATTATTCTTTCAAGCTTTATTAGGTATTTCATTACACATGAGATTTGTTAGTCGAGGATGTTACATTCAATCTTTTTATTAGATTGGAACACAAATTTAAAATACAATTTATCTCCTTTTTTCAAATTTTTCCTTTGCTTTTTTAATATGACTTAGAAACATTTAACCTCCTCTTATGTGACATTTATATAATTAAGTTTTTCTTATATTACATTATTTTTCAATTTTTATCATTTCAAAATTGATATATATATATATATTTACTTAATTTTAAAATAATAAAGTGTTATAATTCTTTATGATTTACTTCTATAATTTGTAATAATTTTGAATGACTTTTAATAAAAACAAAAAATAATGAAATTTGACTCATCTCAATTATCTCTCTCTAATAAAATATTTCTTTTTAGATTTTTAAATATTTTGTTTTACAATATTTTTGTCCATTGCTACACATTTTTAATTTTACTTGATAATCAAGTACGTTATGATCTACTTCTTTTGTACCCAAAATGCAAATTTATTGGACAATTTGATTTAATTCCATCTTTTTTATTTTATTATATTAATATGTAATTAAAATCTTCTATGATATGATAGTTTAATTGCTTTTGATTTTTTTTATTAAAATAATTTAATTTATTTCAATATAATTTAAATATATATGCATTGAATTAACCTTTGAATTAAAATTTATTATTTTTTGCATTTTTGTCATGGCAATTTGCAATAACTACAGAAGTGACTGACCAAAAAAAAATTGTTGTAGCACTCATCTTGAGTAGCTATATTCTATCAAATATTCATTTAGAACATATTTTAAATTATATAATTTTTTAAGGTTTTGGAATTCTTTATGAGGATTTCTTCTTCATACCTAGTTTGACAACGTGCATTGTTGTACTCAATCTCCAAAACATTTTCAAAAGCAGCTTTCGTATGCCATTAATCTAAGTTGTTCAAAATCTTTATTTCTGCTTGATTATATTACTATTTAACTGTAAATGTCTACTAATGTGACCTTCACATAGTTTTGATTTTGCCACATTTTATGGTTTTAATTTATCTCACATCAAGATTAATTTATATTTACTTAATATTAAAATAATAATATATTATTATTTATGTTTTTTTTATTTTGTGTTTTTGAGTAATTAAAAAAGACATTTGATCAAGAAAAAACAAATATCATTGGACCCATCTTCATAAATTTTATCTAATTAAATAATTATTTATATATTTTTTAATATATTGTATGCTTGTGTTTTGGCATGCTTCAAAAGAATGTTTAAATAGTAAAAGATTTGGTTATCCTGGATGTTGAACTCCACCTCCTTAATGCCTAGTAATTCAATTACCTTACACAATTTATAATTTCACTACATGATTGAAAATCTTTAGTCTTGTGACCTTAATAATACTTCTATTTTGTTTTTAGAATTCTTCAATTTACCTATTTTATTTTTTCATTTATATTTTCCTAATGTTGAAATAATACATTTTTATTTTTTATGCCTATTTTTTTCTCATTTGTAATATTTCCATATGACGTATGATCGATAGAAAACATATATTAATTGACTCGACCCAATGAGCTATATAAGGTTTAAAATTTCTTTGCATATTTCTTTTAATGTATAGACACACTCTATGAAACATTTCTCTGAAACTGGGGTTCTATTTTATTAAAAAGGCCAATGCCATTACAAAAGATCCTCTAAGGGGGATGAACAGGAAATCGACTAAGAAAAATTTAAGGAGATGCTCAGGATGGGGCATTATTCCCCACTCCCACGCAAACTCGTCAGTACAACTAGCAAGTGCAACCCAATCCGCAGCAGCTTTCCCCTCGCGGTGTACGTGGCACAGGTGAAACGCGCTCAGATGCGTGGCATGTACGAGGGTGGGAAGAAAGGACCCGCCAACAGGTGGATGCCTCAGCATGATTTGAGTTTCCTGCAAAGTGATCTGGGAGTCAGACTGGATTTCCACAGCGGGGGATTCTGGAAACGATTGTTTCACAACATTTAGTGCCTCAAGGATAGCAAGTGTCTCCATGGCCTCGCAAGCTTGTGAGATGAATCTTTTACCAACAATCAACAGGGGCTCTCCCAAATGGTCACGAATTACAATACCCACTCTAGCAACGTCATTGCCCACCGCGGCATCGCAATTAATTAATATCCATCCAGTGGGAGGGCAAAACCCAATGTAGAGCTACCGTCAACTCAGGCGAGTTGGACAGGTTCCCATTGAGCATAGATGCATACTCATTATGTCATTTTGCAGCAATAGAAACATCCAAACGAACATTGCGAATTCGTAATGCGCTGCTCATGGTTGGTTCATTGTTGTTTCTCGCACATCTGTTCACCCAAATGTTGTAAAGAGTGGTGGCAATTGTAGCCATATGCATCATATCAACACTGCACCTTCGGGCAACCGTGTCCCCGTAGCAGCAGACACTCTTCAGAAAAGACTCACCGCTGCGAACACACAGGCCGCCGCGAACCACCGCAATAGTAGTCCGCACATGACAAGTATCCCACACCTCCTGTGCATGCGGGCAATCCCAAAGGGCATGACACATGGTCACGGCAACGGGTCAACCCCACGGGCAAATGTAGCTGTGGGCCAGGCCACTTCGCGCAAGCCATGCCGTCGAGGGCAGCGACTTTCAAATGATGGGCCAAATGAAAACACGAACCCCGGGAACCACCTTAAGTTTCCAAATTCATTTATATTGATTGCTGTCATGCAGCAACCTCCCCAACTCAAGGCTGCGCTCACGAAAGATCAGGTGCGCATAGAATTTGCCATTGTTTATCGTTGTTGTCTCCGGGAGCAACTGGAACACCATATCCTTGACATGATTTTTGCCCGAAGGCACGTGCAGGGCTCTGTCAAAAAGGCAGTCGTCAGCCGACCGGCGAATTTTCTGTTCGTCCTAAACTCCGGGTGTAGCCATGCATTCCTTAATGAAGATTGGCCAAGTCGCCCCATGTTAACATACGTAGGCCACCACATAATTGGCAAGAATCCCAGCTAGTTGTCCTCCATAAAAAGGGTTGTCGAACCATCCCCAATCCTCCACACGAAAAAGGATATGGCATCCGACATGGCGTCCAAGGTAAGCCTGCATGCATGAGACACGCCGCGTCGGGCATACTGAGGCTTACTCGAGTTGTTGAGTTTGCTGCACATAATGTTAGCCCACATGCTATCATCCCTAGCGATAATTCCTCTACATTGCTTCATTTACATGACGCGCTGCCATAAGGGCAAGTCTCGGATTCCTAGACCTCCAAGCTCCCTGGGAAAAGTGACTGTATCCTACTGCACTTAATGCAACAACCTTGCACTACTATTTCCACACCACAAGAATCTTCTTAACACTTTTTCAATAGCTTCAATTACCCCCTTGGGCACCATATAGTGAGCAATAATATGACATGGAGTGGCAGGGAGCATAAAGTTTATCATAAGAACCCTGCCTACCATAGACAAAGGTCTAACTTTCAATTTAGCGACTTGCTGCTCTAGTTTTCGGATAATGAAGTTACAATCCACCTTAGTAAGGAGCTTAGCTGAAATGGGAACGCCAAGATACATCAAGTTCTGGCCCTTAGCCATCCGAATTTTCTTTGCCAGCATGTTTTTTCTTTTCTCCTTCATATTTCTAGGGAAAAAAACTTTTGATTTTGCTGGATTAACGAAAAGACCCACAGCCTTAGCAAATTTGTGAAGAATGGTGCGAACAGCATGGGCAACACTGCGCATAGCCAGCGTGTACAACAAAATATCATCCACATAAAGCAAATGTGACACAAGGGGCACACGCTGTGCGCAACGAAAGCCATGCAGCGCACGTGCCTCATAGTCACAGGTGAGCATGGAAAGATGCTCGGTGACTATCGTAAACAGGTAGGGAGATAAGGGGCACCCTTGCCGAATACCCCATTGCGCCATAATCCAAGGAAGTTTAACACCATTCACAAGCACTCCAAACCTAGGTGAGTCGATGCAAGCACCAATCCACCCCCGCCAGGCCATCAGAAACCCAAGGAAATGCATCATATCCATCACAAAATTCCATCTATCTTTATCATAAGCCTGCTCCATAACAATTTTGATGGCCATCAGACCTTTCTTGGATGTAGAAGAATGCATTCTAGAGGCCATCTCCTGAGCGATACAGTAGTTTTCTGCAATTTCACGACCAGGGATAAACGCAGCTTGTTCTTGTGAAATAATATCTGGCAAAACTGCTTTGAGCCTCTCCACAAGGACCTTAGCTATAACTTTGTAGATTGTGTTCCATAGACTGATCGACTGAAATTGTTCAGGCCTATTAGCACTTTTCTTGTTAGGAATAAGAACAATTAATGTCTCTTTCCTAGATGTAGGCATTTGCTTTGTCTCGAAAAACTCCAGAGCTGCTTGCACAATATCCCCTTGGGTTACATCACGGTAGCCCAGAACGAACTCAGCAGTAATCCCATCATTCCCAGGCACCTTATTCCTCCCAAGGGCACGAATTGAACACACCATCTCCTCCTTCGTGACCCTAGCAGTAAGCATGCTTGCTTGCACATCCGAGAGGCATACACGACTTAAAATATCCCCGATGCCAACAGTCTAAGTGATTGTCTCCCCCTTATCATCCTTTATACACATAATTCGTCTTTTACGCCACCTGGTTGCTGCAATTGCATGAAAGAAACGTGTGTTATGGTCACAAAGTTGAGCCCAATAAACCTTTGCACGTTGCCACCACCAACGTTCTTCCAGTGCATTAACCTTGTGAAATTCAATTATAAGCTGACCCAGGGCAGCACTTTCTTCAACATTCAGTCCTGCACTTGACTCTTTCATTTGAAGTGAGTTGATTCTGCTTTCCAGCTCCTTGTTCCTTCTAATAATACCCCGCATCTCTGTTGTGCTCCAATTTTTTAAGGGCAGCCAGTCCCCTGTGAAATCTAGTGGACAGCCCCTCCATCCGGTCACTGCTGGTGCCCCTATTCTAAGCATGCTCACCACCTCCAAAGATTGTGGGGAGTCCAACCACGCACTCTCAAATTGTATTCTTCTGTCCTCAGTTTTTTTCTATCTTGCCCGCAAATCTATCAGAACCAAATCTATCAGAACAAATCTCTCCTAAATAGGTGCTCACCCTGATCTGCCGTCGCACCATTTGTAACTTCTCCAAATAAAACCCAAATCTTCCGGCTGAAGATCATGGGTTAATTTAGGATAGCTCAATTTGCCCCTACCCATGGATGAATTTTTTTCCCCCAATTTTCTTCCTTCGACATAACTAAGTTGTAATCTCCCGTAATCATAAAAGGCACACTAGGTATGGCTTCTTCCCTTATAAACTCCCAAATGGTTCTCCCTTTGTGAGCCTCCTTAGGAACATAAACAAAGCAGCAATTCATCAACTTAGCTCCCAAATAGGTGATGTGGACAGACATGATGTGCACAGAGCTTCTCAAAGGCTTGAGAGTTAACCAATTTCTAGATAGAACTACTATCCCCGCAAACTTCCCAGCAGAAGGCTATACCTCATAAAGCCAATCCCTTCCTAGGAGAACATCAACTTCTTTACGATTGAAGCTCTGCACTCTGGTCTACACCAACGCCACTATAGCCACATTCTGCTCTCTTACAAATCATTGCACATAAAGCCTAATCCCACTAATATTCCAAACAACGATATTCATAGTAGATTATATACATTGGTTCCCAAAGATTCGTTAGTGCAGCAGAGTCCCCGCCCTCACGTACCAGGAATGCAGCCGAAACACATCCTCCTCCATACATCGGGCAGTACCGCAAAGCCAAAGCACGCCACCGTGGTTGCAACGAGCACTGAGCCACATAATCGTGACCACCACAACTCCCGCATAAAGTCTCATTTCTACCTGCAACATACTCCAGCACACCTAGAAAGGGGAGCCGCACTCCACGAGAAGCAACCGGGGAGCATCTCCCCCATCATCGTCTTGCGTGAGATACATCATATGCATACACATCATCCAAAGTAGACAATTACATAATGTTCTTTCCTTTGGTTGCCGCACTGATCAGAATGCTGGAGCATTGACCACCAGCAGGAGATTGGTTCGTCACCACCACCTCACCTGAGCTGTGACGAGCCAAAATCCTTCTATTGCTCTCACACCAACGCACAGCCGAGAGACTCCTCCTTCTTGCAATTCTATGACCATGACCATCATCGCTCCCAAGCATCATAGACTCCTCCCGCGATGTAGGGGTATCATGTTCTAGACCTGCACTTCTGCGTCAATTAGCAAAGGGTCTTCGTCGTCTTGGCTGGACGAGCATCCATGGTCCAAGGCCCTCCTTCACTGAACTATCATCCTCGATATGTTGATGAAATACATTCAACTTGTCATGCATACGAGCAGCCCCCCATGCACAGTCATCAGCTTGGTGGGGTCAAAAGCAATATGCGGGTCATGCATTTTTGCGGACGTGGTAGCGTGCCCAGTAGCAACAAAGTTTGTGTGCACAGACGATGGCCCTATCACAGAAACGCGCAGAAACGGATGTTCCAAATCAGATGCTGGGGGGGCAGTTGCACCGCCATATGTTTTTCGATGTAGAGAGTCACGCACAGGTGCGGCCACCATAGGTTTAGTCGCAATTGTGGAGGTTGGCATGGGGCGGGATTTCTGTTCCACGACGAGCTTAGGATCAGACCTGCATTGCTTGCAGCATGCCCAACATGGCCACACAAGAAGCATATCCTAGGTAGACCTTCGATTCAAATGGCTAAAAGGTCCTACCCAGTTCACCGCATAGCTACATTTCCGGGTTTTAAGGGTATCGACAAGTCGATTCTAACGCTTACCCAGACAAAGGAAGTCCGTTGCAGGTCACTCGTTCAGCCATCGAGTAAAAAAGGTTCACCAACAGGCCTAGCGATCTGGATGATATTTTCGACATCCGAGTATATGAGAGGGAGCGCAAGAAAGCCTCACCCAAATTGGCGCACACATGGCATTCTCTGCCTTCTAATGGAAATCAGGGGTCCAGACGTCAACCACATGGCTTGACCCGCCACTTGCTAGGGTCCCCCAAGCCAAACTATGTTTCTATCAACCATATTGTCAAAGTGTAGACAAAAGCACCCTGACGATAAATCAAGGATTCGAAAATTCTGAAGGTGTCCCTATCGTCTTGTCAGTAACCGCGCGATAGTTTGGAAGGGAAGAGTACTTTCGAAAACACATCCAACAAGGTCGAATTTATGGAAATCGCTGCGGCGGATCGCTGCGTCAGGCGACATAACGACTGCACCATTTTCACAGTAATCAGTCGTTGCTGCCGCACGTTCCTTTATATCAATAGGAGCTGGCTTGATGAAAGATGAAACATCTGCTCTGTTCCAGGTATTTGTTGTAGTAAGAGCTTCTTTGAAGCTGACATTAAGACCCTTACCAGCAATTTCCTCTCCTAACAGTCGAGTCTCATCCACACTGTTTGCACTTGCGTTACTAAGTGAGTTCATAGGAGCCTCAACGCCCAGCTCGTGCGCATTCGCACATGACGACTTCAGGGAAGGAACTCCGCACCTATTAAGCTCATTCTCGTCTACCCCAATTGAAGAGGCGTCAGCACTCGTCGTCCCAATGTTGCTAGAGCATTCTCCCGAAATACCATTAGCAGAGCCCGTCTCACAATGAACCCTTCGTCATCAAAAACTTCCCTGGGCAGCTCGATATGAATTGGGGAACAGCTCCCATTTCTCATGGATTTCTTCGTGCCCTTTTTTTATTTAGTTCCAGCCATAACAGCCAATTAGATGGTAAAAACTCACCAGAGCAAGTCACGACACCTCCAAATCACAACAAAAGGTAATGGCACCAAGCAGTAGGATCTCCCGCGTGAGCAAAGGAAGCCATAGAATAGAAACTGGTATCCTACGTCGCAGGTCACCCAAGTATTATAATCTTGTGCCAGCGCCTCGTGCACAGCGCGAGGGATTTTGAAATTTGATACTTGAGACTGCAGCATGCACAGGTGCAGGCAGACATCACCGCCGCAGCATGCCACCACCAAACCTAGCCACCCAAAACACAGGAGAGAAAGGGGAGAGCGGTCAAGGTAAGGTAGAAAGGGTGACTGGAGGAGGTAGCCAAAACTGTGGCAGGGGGGGTGGTGGGGGTGGTGTGGGGGGTGGGTGGTGGATTGTTTGGTTAGTGGGTAGAGTGCGGATAGTGGGTGGTGCATCGTTGTAGTATGCAACATTTCTATTCATGCAAAATTTGACGAATGACTGAAGTATACTTGAACTCAATAGAAACTTTGAATGAAATCATCTTGTATACTTTATTTCCTTTTTTCAAATTTTTTCCTTTGGCTTTGTTATATTACTATCAAATTCTAAATTTTCTTCTAGTGACCTTTACCTTATTTTTAGTTGGTTGTATTATATTATTTCAATTTATACTAATTACGTTATAATATATATTTACTTAATATGAAAATAAGAAATTATTATTATTTATGAGTTTTAAATTGCTAATTCCTATTAAATCCAGTGAGGTTTGATCAATTTGAGTCAAATATTATTGGATACTTCCAAACGGGCCATTTCCATTTAAAAATAACTTTCAACATTTTTAAATGTTTCATTTTTAGTATTTTGGCACACTTTATAAGTCATACAAAAATCATACCTAATTAGACAATTTGGATATTATCTTAGAATGAAATTTTCTCATATGCTTTATCTTATATGTTTAAATTTTTTTAGTTATGATTTTCATACATTAATATGTTCATTTAAATTTTCACTTATGTGACATTTATATTACAATGAAGTGATCATTTCATATTGCTTAGATTTCCCTTCTTTCTACATTAATTTAAATTTACTTATATTAACATAATAATTTGCTATTAGTTAGTGTTTTTTTGTTTGGAGAATTAGTAGTAATTATAAGCACTATTTCATTGAGATGAAAAAGTTATTATTGGATTCATCTTCAGAAGTCTTATTACATTACATATTTATTTTTGTATTTTTAAATGTATTTTCCTCAATGGCTTTTCCTTATTTTATAAGAAATTTTAATTTGTACATAATTTGATTGTAAACAATCTTACACTTGACCTTCTTTGCATCTTGGAATGAAACTTTCCCACATAATTCATCTCATTTCTTAAAATTTATGATTTGCTTTTTATATTTTCTTTAAATATAAATCACTCTTATGCAACCTTTATATCATTTTAATTTTGTTATAATATATTAGCTAAATTTATCACATGTTAGCTCTAATATTTTTTATAAATGTTGTAATATTAGTTTAACACTTTCTGAATTTTATGCCAAATTTATTTTGTTATATTACACTACAATTTATTGCATTGTAGCTTCAATATTTACTCTTTATTATTTTTGATAATTTACTATGGTGATTCTTAATAATTTAAAACATTATAAGATCTTGATGAAGTAAGGATCATTTCAGTTATAGTATTAAGCTCTATCAAAATAAATATTTCTTTTAAAATACTTTGAAATATTTTATAGTTTAAGATTTTGACATGCTTTATGGAACATTTTGATTCATACATTATTTTGGTACAATAGATTGGTTCAATTTACCATATTTTAGCTATACTATATGTATATATATATACATAATTAATTTTAAAATAAGAATTTGTTTTTACTTATGCTTATTTAATTTTGTAATTTGTTTTTAATCCAAATGAAGTTTGATAAGCATGAAACAAATGTCGTTGGGCTCATTAAAATAGAACTCTATACAAATAAATGATAATTTTTATATTAGTAAATAAACTATTTTTTTCCTTTCATAATTATATATTTTGATTCAAACATGATTTTGCACTTAAAGATTTTTCATTCAATCTTCTTTGCATCTTTCTATGTGACTTTTTGGTAAAATTCTTTTCATTTTTTCAAAAGTTTCTTTCCTTGATTTGTTTAATTGATTTTTTCAAAAGTTTCTTTTCATTTTTTCAAAAGTTTTCCTTGATTTGGCCCTTACATTGGTTTAATTTGGTTAAATTTTATTACTTCAATTTATCTCGTTTTTTTTTAATTTATATATATTTAGTTAATGCTAAAAATATAATGCTTTATTATCTATGCTTATTTAACTCTACAAATCACAGTCTTCAAAATCATGTCCCAACTACGTGACACAAATATCATTAAACTCATGTTTGATGAGCTCTATTTGATTAAACATTTATGTCGATATACTTTTAATTATATACTTATGTTATTATGAAAGTTTAAATTTTCTCTCTCACGATGTTTATATTTTTTTTTATTTTGTTAAATTACATAACTTCAGTTTATTCATTTTAGTATTAATATACATTTATTTGATATTAAAATAATTTTTTATTATTATTTAGAAATATTTACTTTAGTGATTCACATTAATTAAAAAAGAGGTCAGATTGAGAGAAAAAAATGTCATTTGACTCATCTCATCTAACATGTAGAAATTTAATATTAATTTTTATATTTATAAATAAAATATTCTTTAAATTACTAAATGTTTTTCATGGCAGTTCACTACATAGTTGATTTGACAAGTGAGGATATTACACTCGATGTCCATAGCATCATTGAATGCAGCTTTCACTTATATTTAACCTAATTTCTGTAGAAGTTTCCCTTGAATTATTTTATATTAATATGTAACACTAAATGTTCTATCATGTGGGCTTCACATTTCTTTCAATTTAGCATATTATGTTATTTCAATTGAATATATTATGACATTGGTATATATTTGTTTAGTTTTTGAAATAATAATTTCACATTATTGGTGTATATTTAAATTTGTACTTCATTGTTGTCGTAATGTGGTCTAATAGAGACAAAAAATTATTGTTGGACGCATCTCGAAGACCTCTATAATTTTAAATATTCATTTCTATAATCAAGCATAGTATATTTTCTAAAGTTTTAGAAGGCCAAATGAGATATTTTTAATTAGTTTTATTGTAATGTAACTTTAAATCTCCTCTTTTTGGTATTTAGATAACCTTTATTTTATTATTAAATATTATTTCAATTAATCACTTGTGAGCCTTAACAACTATTTACTTAATGTTAAAATAATAGTTTATTAATATTTATGCTTTCCTCTTTTGTGATTGATAGTGATTCGAAATAGGGTATGATCAATATAAAAAGTTTTTTCTTCATATTGATAATTACTATGCAATCAAATATTAATATCTATATTTCTAAATATTACATTTTTTAAGGTTTTATCATATTTTATGAGACATTTCAATTTGTACTATTTCAATATTTGAAAAATTTACACTTAATATCCTTAATATGTTTAAATTCTACACTCATAATATTATAATATTAAGGTTGATATTAAACTATGTTAACTAAAAATATATTGAGGAAAAAATTTAAAACATTCATGTGTTGTAAAGCTCACTTAAGAGGAGAATTGTTTTACAAAAGTAACATAACAAAATAAAAGCATAATATTTAAGGAAATGATATAAATTTCACTAAAAGGTTATATTGCAAGATACTAGGCACATTGTGTGTAGCAACCTCATTTATAAAAATTACTATGAATTCGAACATCTAGTAAAGCATTCCAAAAATCTAGAAATTAAAACATTTATGAAAAAAATAATTAACTTGAGAGGTGATTTTTAGTTAGTAGTAAGATGACATAATCTTAGAAAAAATTTGAAGATTTGAGAAAAACTATAAAAGGAAGTTGTATTCCAAGGTACTAAGGAGATCGTGGTTAACATCTTCATTCATTAAATGTAGTGCAAATAAAATTTTTTAAATATAATATGCTTTATAATTAATATTTCAGTATAGCTCATTGAGGCAAGTGCAACTATGTTTGCTTTTCGTTGATTAGACCACTTGGGGTTACTTTTAATTTCTAAAGTGAATTAGAAAAAATAATCATAATATATTGTTTTATTATTGAGTTAAAATTATTATAAATCTTGAACAAGATAAATTAAAGAAATGTAATTTAATTAAAGCAAAGTAAAGAAATGGCCACCAGAGAGGAAAACTAGACTTTCATAATAATATAACTAAATCACATAAAAACAACTAAAGATTTTAGATATTTTTTGTAGGAATGTTTCATTACAAGATAATAATGAGATTGAATGTAACATTCTAAAATAATAAATGAGGTATGAATAAAAATGACTCATAAAATGTGCCTAAATCTAAAAAATATAAATTTTTTAAACATATAGAAATGAATATTTTGTTGGATAAGGCTCATCATGATGAGTCCAATGATATTTGTTTCATCCCAATTTCTTATTATTTGGAATTATTATAAATTACCAATTTAAATTATAATAAATCATTACAAAAACTATTATTTTAATATTAACAAAAATTTCATTTATTCTAAAATGAGATCAGTTAAAGCAAGGGAATGTGATATAATTAAATCGACATAATGGCCACATAACTAGGGATTTAGAGTTATATAATAATAGAAGATAGTAAAAGAAACATTTAAAAATTTAGATAAATTACTTAAGAATTTTGCATTCGAAGATACTAAATAGATGAAATGCTAGATTCTCTTTCATCAAATCAAGTACAAATTGAAATTAATCTCTAAATGGGTAAAGCTCGGCCAGAAGTGTTTAGTGACATTTATTTAATCATTGTTGGTCGTCGTTTTGGAGTTTTTAATTTTACAATTATAAAAAAACATAAATACTAGTTATTTAATATAATATTATTCGGTTAATATATAAATATATATAATGCTTCAATGAAATAGATTGGACAAATATAATTTAATTAAATCAAAGCAATGAAAAGGACATAAAAGAGAGGATTTAGAAACACATTATAATATAACAAAAAGAAAAAAAATTAAAAAAGTGAAATAAATTATACAAGAAAGTTTAATTCCAACATACTAAGGAATTTGAGTGTAATATCATTGATCATCAAATTAGGAACGATTTAAAAAAAAATTATAATATGTCCCAAATAAATAAAAAAAATCACTTAAAAATACAAAAACAAATATATAATTGCATAGAGCTCATTGTGATTATTCTAATGATTTTTCTTTTACCTACTTTAGATGTCCTTTGGAAATACTATGAATTTTTAAGTAAATAAGCAAAAATAATACTAAATTATTATTTAAATATTAAGTAAATATATGCTAAATTTAAAATAAGATAAATTAAAGAAATATAATGTAACAAAATCAATGTAATGCAAAGGAGACATAAGAGAAGAATTAATGTTTCATTTAAATATAAACAAATCAAAACGAAAAATTTTAAAACATGAGATAAAATACATTAGAAAGTAACATTCCTTAATAGCAAGGAGATTGAGCGTAAAATTATTGATTATCAGAATAAGAATAAATCAACATGTCTTTTAAAGAATTCGAAAGCTAACAAAACTTTTAAGAATACTTAAATTAATATAAAATCAGATGGAGTTGATCGGGAAGAGTGCAATGACTTATATTTCATCGTGATTAGGCCTCATTTTTAATTTCTACAAATTATAAAATTAAACAATCATAAATAACTATATTTTATATTTTTAATATTGAATGAGAATTTAAGAATATCAAAATAAGATAAATTGAAGCAGGGATATATTACTAAATCAAAATAATGTAATGGTAGCATATGACGAGATTAAGAGTTTCTTCATAAAAAAGATAAATTATGTGATTCTTGTTTAGCAGAATATGTTTTATCATGATCAGGCTCCATTTGGACTTACT